>PVJI01029845.1:0-14859 GCA_004026765.1 Micronycteris hirsuta
GGGGGGGGGGGTTGGGGACTGAAGCCTCCCTATCGAGGGTGAGGAGCAGGGAAGTCTTCTCTGCAAACTGAGCCTCTTCCATCCTCCCAGTACCTGCCCAAGGCCACCTTCGAGGAGGAAATGCTGCTCTGGCGTCGCTTTTTGGACAACAAGGTGCTGCTGTCCTGCGGCAAGGCCTTCGAGTGCAAAGAGCCGGGCTGGTTCCGCCTGGTCTTCTCCGACAAAGCCCACCGGCTTCGCCTGGGTAAGGTGCCTGCCCTCCCAGCCCCTCCCAACCGTGTCCTCCTTCTGCCGCCCTTCTTCTGGCCCCACTTGTGGCCCCAGCAACCCCAGCTTCCCCTCCCCCACCTCACATCAGTGCTGACGGGGCCCTCACTTCCCTTTCCCAGGGATGCAGAGGGTCCGGCAGGTGCTTAAGGGCACATCCTACGGGGCAGAAGACCCCCCTTCCTGTCAGACCCAGGAGTCCCTGGGCCAGCACAGGTGAGCTGGTCACTGCCTTATGGCCGCTACTGCCAACCCGGGGCGTTTAAGGATGCAAAGACCGACCATGGCTGAGCCGTCTGCCGGGAAGATAGCCTGGCCCTTGAAGAAGAACCGTTCCTTGCCTGTCTTGGAGGCAGTGGGAGACTCCTGAATTTGTGTTTGGCCTGGTCTGGCCCTGCCCCCTCTATTAAACGAAACTGGGAGAAACTAGAAGCCTCCGTTGTGAGTAATTTGTAGAATGGAGCAGCCGTGACAGCCCCTCACCCCCCCCGGGGATGTGGAAGGACAGCAAACGACCTGGACCTTCTCTTCAGCGGTGCTTTCATTCTTCCCCCTTGCTGCCAGGGAGACAAGTCCAAAGTATACCACACAGAAGAGAGAGTATGCCCCAAATGAGAAAGAGGGATAATTCCCAAACCACAAGGAGAAAGGACTGAATTCTACGTGTTCAATTCGTTCTCCATACACTTAGGCTGTGTGGACCTGGGACCTGAGACCTGGGACGGCCTCTGCTGGGGACCAGGTGAACAGGACCCCATGGTGGGAGTCAGGAGGGGCTTCTCTGACTCTGGGATGCCCTTTCTCCTCCTCCGTCCTGGGAAGGAGCCACCTTCCCTGATGATCCCAAACCAGAGTGACCTACTCATGACTGGGGGCGGAGAAGGTAGGGGGCTGGACCCTGAACCGAGGCTGCTGTCGAGACTAGTTTTCTTTCCACCCTAAGAATGCAAAAGGGCCGCCCACCGCATCCCCAGGCCCAAGTGAGCCTGCTGATCTGACCTTAAAGCCATGGGCGGAGGATGCTCCTGTTTAGAAAAGCTGTCTCTTTCCTTGTTCCTCTTTTAAAGGAATGTTGGTGAAATCAGCATTTCCTTCCTGTAAACCATGCTACTTGGTTTAAGATTTGTTTCCCCCTTTCTTTCTGCCTTTCATTCATTCATTCCTCCTCTCTGTGTTTTCTTGAATTCCTTCAACGTACCAGCCGCTGTATTGAGTTAATTACAGGTGTTATTTCTAACTTTGTAACATAGTAAGTCCTTGGGAAGCTGACATCAATGTTCTCCATTGTAGAGATAAGGAAACTGCATCTTGAAGAGATGGAATGATGTCCCCAAAGTCACGTAGCTAAGAACTATCAGAGCCAGGATTCAAAGACAGTTTGGTTTGGTTCAAAATCGTGTGCGCCTTGCACTCTGATGATGCCACTTTCCTTTAAAGCTACGCCCTTTCTAACGCACGTGTCCTGACTGGCTGGGTTGGGAGGTCTCAGTGAGACCTTTGCTTTGTCCTGTACGTTCCAAGCGAATGACGTAATAGCCTCCTCTTTCAACCACCAGGACACTTCACCACCTTCTCAGAGGCTTCGGGTCCTGGCTCCTATTTGCTTTCCTTCTCTGCTGTCACCCTCAGCTTCTTTAGGCTTGTAACACCACAGCTTCTACAATTTCCCACCTCCAATGACTTTCATGGATTCTACCCCTAGAAATGTAGCCATAGTATTTTAACCACACTGGATTACAAAGCTCCTGTTCTTTCTGATTGCTTCTCCTTTATAACATCTGTGCCTTTGCCCATGACTTTTTCTGCTGCCTGGATTGCCCTGTTGACCTTTCTACTTGTCAAAACCCTAAGTCTCCTCCGGGACCAGCAAAGATATCAGCTCTTGCATGAAGTCTTCCTATATCTTTCCAACCAGGTGTGGTTGCTTTCTCTTTGAACCCTGTAGCATTTTAAAAATATTCTCCTATGCCACTTTTCACCTTCTGCTTTGGCTAATCTTACTTGTGCATTTGTCTTCTTTATACTGAGCTCCTCCACCATCTGGGCCCCCTTTTTCTTTCACTCAGAACATATTCATGGAACACTTCCTATGTGCCAGGCACTATGCATGCCTAGGGTTATCAAGTAAGATAGGCGGGCTCCTCAAAGACTGTGCCCAACACAAGTCTTTAACACAGGAAGTCCTTATTTAACGAAAGAATGATGAATTAAAAACATATATGTATATATTTAATACAGAGATAGACAGAAAAAAACAAAATGCTCTCCACTCATCCAGTTCTCAACTGGGGTGTGTGTGTGCCAAATTTCCTATTATTTTGGGAGATGTGGATTTGGAATTCAGAGAAATGCTTTCTTGGGTGTGCAGAAGCAGAAGGTGGGTTTCCTATTTCCAGAACACTCTCGTCCCAGTCACCCAGGGTCTGTGACAAGCCGGCATGAGTATTTCTGAAGTAACACCAGAGCATTTCTGAAACGGTTGTTGCTGCTGCAAGCTCCAGTGAATCTCCCGTGGAAATGGCAAATTCCACCAGATGGCGCTAAGGTATAGCTGGGGACTCCGCAGCCGGTATCAGTGAACAGGTTCAGTGAGTGGGGTGGTTTCATTACTTCTGGGTAACTTCGCTTTGAATTTTGATAGAATTTTTTAGAATCCACTTACTATCTTAGGACAGGGATTTTACTGTGTATGTAGAAGGCTAAATCAGATAAATAATACAAAAACAAAACAAAAATGAAAGTCTTTCTTCCCCATTTCTTCCTCCGTAATTGCTCTACCCCGAAACTGTTAGTTGCTTCTTGGATTCCTTTCAGAAAAAATATTATACATATGCCTTAATATAATCATCTACATATGTTTTATCTCTTGTTTTTTGTATTTGTATATATGTGTATGTGTATATGTATGTGTATATATTATACATATATATATTTCTTGTGGGCTTTTTTTTAACATAAAAGGGATCATACTTGCCCACTGTTTTGGATGATGCTTTCATATAAATATATCTGGAAGATAATTCCATGCCTGCACATATATGCATCCTTGAATTATTCCATTCTAATAATTTAGTTTGGTTGTGTCCAGTTATTTTGCTACTATTAGAAACAATACTGTAACGAATACTTTTGATAAACACTGTTGAGACTATCCATAGGGTAAACTTCATACAGGGATAGTTGGGGGGAAGGGTACCGCATTTTATATTTGATGGATACTGCCAATTGCCTTCCAGGGATGTCGCACACTCACCAGTACTGATTATAATGAAATGCTACATTTTTTCGGTTTTAAAAGTTTTGTAAGTGAAGCGTGCTGCCTCGTTGCTTCGGTTTGAAGTTCTTCAAAATTATGAACAAGGCTGCCTGGCTTTGAGTTTCACTGTGGAGCTTGAGTTTGACGCGCCTGTCTCGGAGAAAAGCGGTGCCCTGACTCCTCCTGTCCAGCAGGGGGCGCGGGCCCGGGCTGCTCCCGCATGCGCAGTGCGCTAGGTGTCAGACGGCGAGCCGAGTAGCTGGCCCAGCGCTTCTCGCTCGCTCAGCCCTGGCCCGTGCGGTGGCGGCCGCGGACTGGCCGCGATCCCCACCGGGCTGCCGTGGCCCACACACTGCGGCATGAGCCGGTGACCGAGCGCGGGGCCGCGCGGGAGGCAGCCGTGGCCGAGGTAAGCGCAGCGCGGAAGGACTGGCGGGTGCTGAGCTGCGGACTCCGGACTCCGGACTCCGGCCTCCCGCCTCCCCAGGCCGCGGCGGAGTGTGGCCCCGGCCTCCGGGAAAGCGCGGGCAGTGCGGAGGCCGGAGGGCTGCCAGAGGCCCCCCTACGTTCTCTTGGCCGCTCACGAAGATTACCGCTTTTGGAGCGCTTTGATTTCCGCACCGTCTTCTCCTTCTCCACCTGGCTCGCCCCGCACTTGGTTCCCACCTGTCTCCCCGGTCCACTGCCATTCCCCGTCCGCTCCTTTCATTTCTCCCGGGCCCTGCAGCTTCCTTTTCCCGCGGGGCCCACGCTCCGCCGTGACCTTTTCCACCTCCTTCCGGCGAGCTGTTTCCTCCCACGGAAATTTCTGGTGCTCTGGGATCTGCGGTGGCCTGTGGCATCCGAGTCAGTGCTGGATGCCGTGGGAAGGACTTGGTGCACTGCGCCCCGCCCAACTCGGAAAGAGGACTAGGTGGGGAAGGTCACCAAGGGTGTCTCCGCTCTGGACATGGACTTGAAGCCTAGGGCACTTGGAGTTTTCCTCCTGCCTGTGGGAACCAGATCTATGTATGCGTTTTGAGACTCAATTGCTTGAGTCGATTTTAATTCTAAGTCAGTCGAATGCTCTAAGCACTTAAACTGGACTTGGTTTGTAAATTTCAGAGCTCAAAGGCTATTCCTGGTAATAAAATATATGATTCATTTCCCATCATTTCTCACTTCCCCAGATTTAAGCCTTCTCGTTTTGTATGCTGGTATGAATGGATAGATTTTCTTCTGTTAAGTTATGCTGGCTTCGTTAATTGAGGAGTTTGAAAAATTTATCCAATCCAGGCTTTTAAAGGTAGTCAGGAGAGGCAGCTTCACATGTGAAGAAGCCAGGCTGCAGAGCCAGGTTGCCATCCTCCCCATTCTAGCATTGGCATTTTCCGGTTGTGTGCCTTTGGGCAGGTTACCTAGCCTTGCTGCTGCCTTCTCCGTGTGTGTAAAATGAGGATGATAATAGCTTGTCACATGGTGCTGTTAGGAAAATTACATAAGTTAACTCAAAGTGCTTAAAACAACTCTTGGCATGTAGTAAGTCCTCAGTAAAGTTTAGTTATTGGTTACTTAATCATCTGCATTGGATCAATTATTGTATAATCCCACTAAAAAGGGGCAGTTGTTGTTTTTTTTAGTTGGAAGCCATTTTTAGGGCTGGTTAGTCCCAATATAACTTATAAAGAACTCTGTCAGCTGAGGGGGTGAATTGCAGGTTTTCCTGATTTTGCAGATATTCTTTGTTCTTGGTCACAGTTGGGTTAAGTTCCAGTAGCACTGCCCCTGGGAGTGCAGCTGTGACTGCTTTTCTAAGAAGGTTAACATAAGAGATTGTAACTCCAAACATCGGGCCAAGTGGTCTGGAGATGGTCTGAAGTACTGAAGAAAGGTTATTCAGGCCCCTTTGTGGAATAAGTAATTCCAGGAACAGAAAATGCATCTCATCCGGACAGTATGGTGGGGTTAAAAGGTTTTTCCAGTGACTCAGTGCTTGCCAGCCAGCCAGACGGTTCCAGTGTTTTGCAGGGACAGGTTTGGTATCCCATGGAACAAAGTTCATTAGTAGGAGATTCCTTCCGGTCTGTCCTCTTCAGCGGAGCTCAGTGGTAGGGGAGGGGAGGGTGTTAAGGGACGGACACTGAAAACCCAGTCTTTACCAAGCCTGTTCCCCCACTTTGGGAGTTCTAATTTAAGAAGGAGAGTAATCATTTTATCACCATGCGATAACTCAGCACTTGGACCCTGAGTTGTGTGTGCACTGGTGGAACTGGGGAGGATAGAGACATTCATTCAACAGACAGTACAGTTATTTGAAATGTGTTCTAGACAGGCCATTCGATGCTGAGAATACTGGGCAGAAATGAAGAACTCTGACTGCAAGGAAGTCACAACCAGCAGAGAGGACAGACTTGCAGTTACTTAACTAATTACTATCATGTGGCTGGTGTGTAATGAAGTGTGGAAAAGGTATGTGGATGCTCACAGAGAAGGTTCTCTTATCTCTAACACACCACTTAGTAAGGGCATTTTTCTTCATTTCTCATCCTTTTCTTTTTCATTTAAGGCTTTTTACCTTATCTCTTTTATTGAGTTTTTATTCTACCTCAGGGGCTCGTCATATCGCTCAGCCATTTGGCACAGACTTGTGGGAACTCGCTTCGCCTGTGTGGGCATACCTCAGAAATGTCAGCTTACGTGTCATGGGAAAGACCTCAGCCAGTAGAGGCGCTGGCTCCCCGTCCTTCAAAGGCACAGTTCTAAGGTGCATTTTTTAGAGGGACCCTGGTAGGGCTGAGCCCCATTTCTCTAGCTTCGTATGGTCACCAGCTCTACAATGGACTCTAAAGGCCTTCTGTTCTTCCCTGACTCCACTCTGGCTTTTTGGATTACCTTCGGCAAGCTCCTTGCACACAAGTCACTTTTTCTTAGTTTGGCAGAACATAAACGAAGACAGTTGGTACTAGAAGAGGCTCCAGAGAGCAGGCTCTGAGAATAGTACTGTGGGACTGGAATCACGCACCCTCAAAGACCCCTTTGCTGGTGGTAAGTGAGGCGTGGCTAGCCCTGGTACCCCCCAGCATCACAGCTGTAATACTCGCCAGTGGTGGATTGGGACGAGATTCCGGGAGAAGGAAACCACCGGGGCTGGTATGGTAGCTCTAGCACTTGGCCAAAGTGTAGAAAATGGTAATGATAAGAATAGTGAAACTGGCTGACTCTTTTTTTGTTTTTAATCTCCCTCCGAGGCCTTGAGGTAAAGGTCAGGTTCAGATCAGCCAGATACCAACTCTGGACACCCTGTGAAAGCAGAGGGCTCCGTGGCATCATCTTCTGTAGCCAGAGGGCGGACTGTGTTGACAAGCCCCAAATTTAATGATAATTGTGGCAGAGCTGCAACGGAAGCCCAGTGCACAACTTACACAGGTTACTTCCGCTAAAGTCAGGAGTGAGGCCTGGGATGGAGGTGTTTGGGTGCAGGCGTTGAGAACTTCCAACTCCCAAATTTGCTGAGACCCCCTGGGCCAGCAGCAGTACCCACCTCTCTATTATGGACGAGAGCGACTTCTCCTTGCCCGGACACGATGCAGAGGCCTCACTTGAGGCAGACACCTTGCTAGATGCTGCTGTCCCCCCGAAGGTCTGCCTCCCCTCCCCTCAGATCTCAGCATGGCCTAAGCCGGCAAATACGGGGGAATTAGCTTCTGTATTGAAAGAATTGTAGGACCTGATTCATGTGGACCAGCTGGAAGTGGGGGAGCACGTGTCAGAGTGAATCTTGGGGGTGCTAGACCAAAAGTAGGGGTGCTGGGTGACAATCAAGCTGGAAGGGAGAGACTGCTGGCCTTGGGGGCGTTCTCTTATGATTCCGGATTTAAGGGCCCAGCAAGAATGACTAGAGCCGGTCCTGATACACAGCTGGGCGGGCTCCCTGAAGCTTGGCCAGTCCCCCTCGCTCTCAAATGGGGATGGTCCCCCCACCGACCCCCCGCCCAGGGGATATTTGACAGTGTCTGGCTATACTTTTAGTTGTCGCAACTAAGGGTTGCTTCTGGCTTCCCTTGAGCAGAAACTAGGGTGCTACTAAACTTTCTACATTTTACAGAACAGCTCCCCACAAAAAATTACTTGGCCCAAAATGTCAGTACTGCCAACGTTGAGAAAACCAGAGCTCTCTTGGCAGAGGATTGAAGAAAGGGTCAGAAGGAGACTGGAGGTGGAGATTTGAAGTAGATTTGTTTTTTAAGGCTGGAGACCCAGCAGTTACCCAAGTTCCTGGGAGGGTGCACGCCTCTCACTCTGGAACTGCAGCATGCCAAGCGCGGGGCCCAGCACCTCTGAGAAGCTCACTGCTGACTGGCCTTGGATCGCCTAGGTCAGGATCAACTGCAGGAGATGTGACCGTGGAACTGGTTCCCAAGTATCTATGAAGGTGATCGCATTCTGATGTAGCAGACGCCTGTTTCAGGGTGGTGGCGCTGGCTGTCAGAGCTACAGTAGACACAGGGGGCATCAGGGCCTGACCTGCAACCAGGGTGTTGGTCCACCGGGACACTGACAGAGCATGGTGTTCTAAGGGCAGTGTGGATGGGTGGCCAACTAGGGTGCTGCTTGACTCGTATAACGAGGAAAAAATCAAGCACTGGCAAGTAGGCTGATGTCAGCTGCCGCAACGGAAAAATCACTGTTCATCATCTGGTTTTCAGATGTGAGCTTTCAGACCCATATCCCATGGATTGAGAGGGAGGCTGGGTCTCTTTGAAGAAGCACTTTGCAACACCCCTGCAAGTATAGACAAATGTTGCCCCCCAGTCCTTCCTTAAGGGAACCGTAGCTCTTTGTCAGACCGACTGTACATCAAGGAAAGGGTAATGTGCAGCCCTTTTGAGGGCTGTTGACTACAGGCTCTGAGCTGATCATAGTACCAAGCAACCCTCCAGCAATAGGCTAGGAGCTGGCAGACCAATGCTCTGGGCTCTCATCCTTCTGAGGGACAAGGCGTAGCCTACACGGTTCTCCAGAGGGTTCCTGGCCAGCCCTGAGGGTCCTTTGCCCACAGCAGCAACCAGCTTAGCGACACGTTCCTCGTTGGCCTTCTCTACTTCCCTGCCTCTCTCTTCCTGCTTCATCACTTCAGCTTTCTGAGATCACCTTCCAAGTGAGCAAACTACCTACACTGCCATCCTTGTCTTTGGTTCTTTAATTTTGGGGGGAGAGGGGCAGGGAGAGCGAGGGACCAAATCTGTGACAGGTTGAAAACAGAGTTGGGAGCTTGGGACTCCAACGTAGCGGGTATCAGCCCTCTCTTCTTTTTAGCCCTTCTGCTGACCACCTGGGACTCTGGAGCCAGGTCATACGCCTTCCAGCACTGTTACTGTGGCCCCAGATCCCCTCCGACACCTGGTGGTGTTTGATGCTTATATTTTCCTACGCTGGTAGATAGATGTCTCGTGGTTTTACTTTCCCTGACCATGAATTAGATCAAACATCTTTTCTGGTGATTATGTGCCATTTTTGTTTCCTCTTCTCTGAAATGTGTGTAAGTCTTTTGTCCAGTTTTCAATTTTTGGTTTGTTTTTTGCTTTGTAGGGGTTCTTTATTCTGGTTACTAGTCCTTATTGGTTGTATGTATTGCAAATATCTTCTGGTTTGTAGGAAGCCTTTTTACTTTCTTATGGTATCTCTTGATGAACAAAAGTTCTTAATTGTGCCCTGGCTGGTGTAGCTCAGTGGATTGAGCGCGGGCTGGGAACCAGAGGGTCCCGGTTCAATTCCCAGTCAGGGCACATGCCTGGGTTGCAGGCCAGGTCCCCAGTGAGGGCCATGTGAGAGGCAACCATACATTGCTGTTTCTCTCCCTCACTTTCTCCCTCCCTTCCCCTCTCTCTAAAAAAAATAAATAAATAAAATCTTTAAAAAAAAGTTCTTAATTGTAACCCTGAATT
The DNA here is from genome assembly GCA_004026765.1 of Micronycteris hirsuta. Classification (NCBI taxonomy): domain Eukaryota; kingdom Metazoa; phylum Chordata; class Mammalia; order Chiroptera; family Phyllostomidae; genus Micronycteris; species Micronycteris hirsuta. The sequence continues at coordinate 9,448 of PVJI01029845.1, forward strand.
TATTATTTTATCTCTTTATTTTGCGCTCTTTATATTGTTTCAGAGATCATTCTCTTCCCAGAAGTCTTAGATATTCTCTGTTGTGTTGTAAATATTTTATAGGTTTGCCTGCTACCTATAGCTTTTTAACCTACCTTATATAGATTTCCCCCCGACCCTGGCTGCTTTTAATCTTTTTCTTTGGTTTTCTTTTTAGTGGTTTTACTTTGACTTGTGTAGGTGGAGTTCTCTTTGTGTGTATATATTCAGCTCAGAGTTGAATATCTTGAATCTGGGAGTTGATATTTTTCATTATTTTTTGAAAAGCTTAATAGAAGACTGCTGGATTCTCATTTCTTCTTCTGCATTGAGTCTTTGCAATATCACATATCATGTAGCCTCTGGAAAATGAAAGTGAAAAAATAATGTCAGTGTTATTATGAAACCCTTTGACCCTTTGGGGTCAAAGTTCAGACCCTTTGAAAGGTCTGTGGGAACCCTTTGGAGCCCCTTGACCGTGCTCTTGAGAACCACCATTCTAGATTTTGGTATTAAGGTTATACTAACCTCCTCAAATAAGCTGGGGAGTGTTCCCCTTTTTTTCTGAACTCTGGAATAATTTGTGTAAAATTGGAATTACTGTTTTTTGAATGTTTAATAGAACTTGGAAAATCTACTAGTTCTGGAATTTTCTGTATAGGAAGATTTAAAATCTTACAGAACTATTCAGATTTGCTGTTCTTGAGACTATTTTATGTTATATTTCAAAACAATTTTTCCACTTCATCTCAGTTTTCAGATATATTGACATAAAAGTTCATTGGTATCATCATCTTACCCTTTTTAATTTTTTAATTATATATATATATATATTTAAAAGATTTTATCTTTATTTATTTTTAGAGAGAGGGGAAGGGAGGGAGACAGAGAGGGAGAGAAACAGCAATGTATGGTTGCCCCTCACATGGCCCTCACGGGGACCTGGCCTGCAACCCAGGCATGTGCCCTGACTGGGAATCGAACCAGGACCCTTTGGTTCCCAGCCCGCGCTCAATCCACTGAGCTACACCAGCCAGGGCTAATTTTTTAATTATATTTTATTGATTATGCTACTACTGATTGTTGTCCTGATTTTCCCCCTTTGTCCCCTCCACACAGCACCCCCACTCGCTCAGGCAATCCCCCCACCATTGTTCATGTCCATGGGTCATGCATGTAGGTTCTTTGGCTACTCCCTTTCCTATACTGTACTTTACATCCCCATGGCTATTCTGGAACTACCTACTTGGCCTTCTTAACACATTGCATACCGCATAGAAATCTCTAAGACATACGCCAGGGACCACATGTTTTTGGGCAAACTTGAAGACAAAGACTATTCGAATGACCAAAATACAATGTAACTGCAATGCTTTATAGGTTCGTGCAATTATATAGTTTTTCGTAGATTGACCTGCACGGTTTCCACCAATGAAATCGCTTCATTTGATGTGGACAAGGCAGTGTGTTGACATCTAAGGTCCTTAACAGATGGCGCGCAAAACACAAGAAAACTCGTGAGCCATCCTTAAGTTGTTAATACTCTCACCTCTCACCCATTCTCTCACACCCCGCCTCCCATCTCTTCATCTTTAACCTTTGGCATTTTATTATGATGTATCTTGGTGTGGGCCTCTCTGCATCCATCTTGTTTGGGACTCTCTGTGCTTCCTGGACTTGTATGTTTATTTCCTTCACCAAATTAGGGAAGTTTTCTTTCATTACTTTTTCAGATAGATTTCTAATTTCTTGCTCTTTCTTTTCTCCTTCTGGCACCCCTGTGAAGGGAATATTGGATTGCTTACAGTGGTCCCTCAGGCTGCTTACACTGTCCTTGCTTTTTTAGATTCTTTTTTCTTCTTATTGGTCTGATTGGTTGTTTTTTGCTTCCTTATGTTCCAGATCAATGATTTTATTCTCGGCTTCATCCACTTTACTGTTGTTTCCCTGTAAATTGTTCTTTATTTCTTTTAGTATATCCTTTATTTCTGACTGGATCTTTTTTATGCTGTTAAGGTCCTCACTAAGTTCCTTGAGGATCCTTATATCCAGTGCTTTTGATAGATTGCATCTGATAGATTGCTTATCTCCATTTTGTTTAGTTCTTTTTCTGGAGTTCTGTTCTGTTCTTTCATTTGAGCTGTGTTTCTTTGTCTCCTCATTTTGGCAGCCTCCTGTGTTTGTTTCGATGTATTAGGTAGAGCTGCTTTGATTCTGTGTGTTAGTAGTGTGGGCTAGTGTAGTAGGTGGCACAGCCTCCCCTACCACCCAAGCTGGGACTCAAGGTGCACTTTTTGTGTGGGCTGAGTACACCCTCTTCTGCAGTTGAGCCTTGGTTGCTGTTGGCAGGTCAATGGGAGGGATTTACCCAGGCCAGTCAGCTGCAAGGATTGGCTGTGACCATCTACCACCAACTTCCACCTTCTGTGGAGGATCAGCCATGTGTGGGCAGGGTGTTTGTTCCCTGATGTGGTCTGTAGCTGTCCACTGGGTAGGCTGGCCCAGGGGTTTCCCATGTGGTGCAGGCCAAGATCAATCCCCACCTTTGTTTTGCCCAGGGCCAGCCTGCCTGAGTTACAAAGCAATCTGAGGTGGCTGCTACTTGTGTTGGGCTTGGAGATTCCCAGGCAAAGCTAAGCTGTGAACCTAGGCTGGCTGCTGCTAGTGCCAGGTCTGGGGCTCCCGGAGGCCAGCTGTTGCTTGTGTGATAGGAGGTAGGAAGTTGTGACAGAAGAGCCAATACCAGCCATTCATATGGAAAAGCAGCTCAGGTGGGCCTGTAAGATGGGTGGGGTGGAGTCTCTGGGGATCTCCAAGGCAGGTCAAACCTTGTTAGCCAGGTTGATGGAATCTTAGTATGATAGCTCTGTGTGTGGAGGACCCAGAAAAGGGACAATGGCCTCTGCTGTACTTGATGCTAGACATTTCAACCTCCCCCTGCAGGCCACTGGTGCCCCTCAAGGGATCTCCCTGGTGCTGGAGCGCAGAGGGAGTGAGTCCGAGTAGGTGAGTCCATGTGTGGGTTCTTTAAGAGGAACTGCTTGGGCATCCAGAACTTTCTTCCACCGACTCAATCCCCATTGGTTTTTGTAGCCAGAAGTTGTGGGGACTTATCTTCCTGGCACCGGGACCCTGGGCTGGTGAGCCTGATGTGGGCCTGGGAGTCCTCACTTCTGAGATATCCCTTCTGAATTTTTATCTGCCACATGCGAGTGTGGGACCAGCCTGTTCTGTGTCTCTGCCCCCTCACCAATCTGGATGGATGTGGTTTCATTAATCCCACTGTGTCAGACTTCCATTCAACTCAATTTCTGATGGTTCTGAGCGATGGTTGTTCTATATTTTAGTTGTAATTTTGATGTGGTTGTGTGAAGAGGCAAGCCATGTCTGCCTACGCCTCCATCTTGACCAGAAGTCCTCTCAATCATCTTATCTTTTAAATACATGTAGCATTTAGAGTTGTTTTCCTTTTCAGTCCAGTTATTTATTTGTGCTTTTCCCCTTTATCTTGATTACTTACTAGAATTATGTTAAATGTCAGTTCTATTCATCTTTAAAAAACCCCAGCTTTTAGCTTTGCTGAGCCTTTCTGTTTTTTTAATTCATTTCTGTGTTTTATTTTTACTTATTTTCTTCTATTATCTTTGGTTTTTTGTTGTGATAATGTCTTTTTTATAGTTAATCAGCAGATCATGAAAATTTATAAAGTTCATATGTGAATACTTTCATTTCCTTAACCCTCATTTTGTAAGCATGTAAGGATAGTATTTTTCAAACTTGGGTACCCGTTGTTGGGTGGTATGATTAATCTAGTAGGTTATGGCTAGAATTATTTTAAAAGTGATAGGATAACAGAATAAAAAAATACAGTGTTCACCAAATGTTCTATGGCTAGTATGGTATACTAAGCTTAAGCATTGTTTTGTGACACTTTTATTTTAAATACATACATGCACATACATTCACGCACATCTGTGTCTGTATTGAGAGTCACAACGTAAAATGTGTTTCTTATTGTATGTAGCTTTTAGTTTAAAGAAAAGAAAGTTTGAAAGCCACTAACTTTAGTGAAGATTTTAGACCCGGTTGCAGAAAGTAACAGCCTGGCAGCTGGCTGAGATGACAGGTTCCGTGACCCGGTTTGTGGCCTGCGCTGGGGCCAAGGACCGCGACCAGGCTTCTGGTGTGATTCTCAGCCTTTGGGAGTTTGAGAACCACTGAGCCAGGATCTCAGTAGGCCTGAGAGCCTGCTGGGAAGTTCTAACTTGGAGCAGCTCCTTGCGGGCATTTGTCCCGAAGGCCTGTCTCTGAGGGACCACCTGAAGTGGCAAGAAAGCTGTTGGGGCTGGGGGCCTGGGGGTGCAATGAGAGGCCGGGCTGGGGACATCCTGTCGGTTGTTAGAATGACAGAAAAAGTGAAGTAGCTCTCATGCTTGCTTATTTGTCAAAGAATCAATTAGCATATGTAGAATAGCTGATGCATATACCCCAAAGATGATAATCTCTAGGCTTAAAATGTATGAACTTTCATACATTAGTCTGTGACGGGCAGACTTACTGTGTTCCAGTTCATGGTCTCAGAGAGATGCAAGTGGAAATCACTCATGACTTTTCAGCACATTTTACCCGAAAAGCTGATAATGGTTCCGACAGTCAGGTCTGCTAGGAAGCAGTTTTACAGTGTGGGCGGTGACTGGGGAGAACTCTGCTTAGCCAAAGCGAAAATGGTTGATAAACCCTGAGATGATGTATGAGCTTTTCAGTTATTTCCCCTTATAATAATAGCTTTTCTGAAAGATTAGAGAGTAGCATGAGACCACTGTGTACGTTGGGACTTGGATGGGTGGGAGGCCGAAGGATTGTGTTGCAGTAACGTGGTGAGTCTGTGGCGCACACGTGGTCACACTCTGGGGTCCACCCTCCCTATGTAGTATCTAGGCGTCAGACAGGGGCAGCCTGCTTGGTAAGGGCCTTAAGTTGTGGTCCACAGGGGAACTCTGTGCTTTCAGCGGAGGACTAAGAATTTTCTCTGTATCAGTCTGCGATGCTTATTGGCTGAGTAACACCCCCCACCAGTACTTAGGAGCTTAAAAACAACAACAATCGCGTATTCGCTCACGATTCTGCAGTCTAGAGCCTGGTGGGATGGCCCACGTCTGCTTCACACAGTTCTGCTGGGGTCCTTCTGAGGTCGCCTTCAGCTGCGAGCCCCGCTTCCTTGCGGCGTGGCAGCTGGGCTCCACGAGGGCAGAAGCAGCAACCCCAGGGCCCCTGAAGGCTGGGACTCGAAAGCCCTACAATGTCGCTTCTGACGCATTGTCCGGTCAGAGCAGTCACAAGACTAGCCCAGATTCAGCGGGACGGGAAGTAGCTTCCACCTGCTTCCCTTTTATT
>PVJI01029846.1:0-14836 GCA_004026765.1 Micronycteris hirsuta
ATTTTCTCTGATTTATATGCTTCTACGTTACCCATTAACATGCTTTGTTGCATTCCATATAATTAAAACGGGATCAATGCACATCTTAAACTCATTATGCTGATATTAAAAACGCAAATTGCCTGCTACCTACAGAGTAGTTAAATATCATCCTGCAGTTTCCTGTTACTTATGAATGATTTAGAAATATCATCTGCAATTTTGAACATGTTTTCTTTGTCTGCTCAACCTTGTAGTGCTCTCAAAATATACCGCATATTGGAGAAAGATTGGCAAAATCAGACTATGATCACTTGGGTTTTCAGATAATTGAGTTAAAAATAAAATGCATCATCACTTGTTTTCAAATTAAAATACCAAAAATTCTGAATTGCTTTATCGTACACCTGGCATTCCCACCTGTCTGTTGAAGTATCAACACAAATACCTTACTGTCCACAGAGAGGGACCACGCCTTCAAGGGGGAGGTTCTCAGTCTTTAAATCTTCTCAGGGCAATGCGGTAAGTACTGGATATCCCTGGGCACCGCAAAGCAATGCGCTGTGAAGCTCCTCCTACAGGCAGCTTCACAGAATGGTACGAATCAGGAAATGAATATCCAATTTAGTCCCAGTGTGTAACAGCAATTCCAGGACAATATAAGCTTCAAAAGCATAATTATAGGGTTAACTCCTGCTTCACAATATCATGGGAAAAGTCTGAACAATTAGCATGGAAGGCACATTCTATTTTAAATCATCAGAAGAAAAAGTTTGCCTTTTTTGCCTCTCTTGGATTCCACCCTTCTGAGAGACTAGACCCAGGGTTCAATTACAATTTCTCTTTTCCTCAGCAGGCTTAAGACTTCACTTGGTTTCTTAGTGAATGAGACCTTATAGCTGCTTTTTTTTTAACCTCTACTCCCTATTTCCACTTACTTCTCTATTTGTACAAGTGCATCCATGCCTCTGTTCCAATGGAAAGAGAGAAAGGAATAAAGATACTGATAATATTTTTGTGTGTATTTCTTTCCAGTTGTCTGAAGAAGTAACTTTAAGAGAAAATATCAAATGACAAAAAAGAGAAAGTGCAGAAATGGTTTAAAAGTGCAATAGAAGGTCACATTTCGGGGTAGATTGATCCTCAAACACGTAAATGAAATAGCTCTTTATTTAACTGCAGTATATGCTAAGAATGGTCTTAAGTATGCAGATCATTCAACCTGTCTTATCTATTGATTTCATTTTGATAAAATTTGGTATTTAAATTTACATGATGAAATATTAGTAAAGATATTGTATTAGTTTTCAGGGCTGGCTGCCATAACAAAATATCGCAGTCTGGGTGACTTAAAAAAAAATAGAAATTTATTTTCCCAGAGTTCTGATGGCTGGAAATCCTAGGTTAAGGTGTCAGTAGGTTTGTTTTCTCTTGAGGTCTCCCTCCTTGGCAGGCAGATGACCACATTTTTGCTGTGTTTTCACATTTCTTTTTCTCTGTGTGTGCTTTACTGATGTATCTTTGTGTGTCCAAATTTCCTCTTCTTATAAGAACACTAGTACTATTGGATTAGGGCTCACTTTAACTTAATCACCTCTTTAAAGGCCCTATCTCCAAAAACAGTCACATTAGAATATGATAGAGGTTAGGGTTTCAACATATGAATTTGGGGGACACCATTCAGCCCATAAGAGACCTAAAACTTATTACAGTCCATATTTTGTGCTTAAAGCTTGAAATTCTTTAAAAGGATTTTTGACAAAATGAGATGTATATATAGAATCATGAGGCAGTTTTGATTTCTGACTACGGACTACAGTGTGACCTGTTGATTATGACAAATGCTTGGCATAAGTACTATCACCCCCTGTCTCACAAACCTGACTGGCATTAGTAACTAATTAGAGCGTTCCAAACTCAGAAGGGGTTGCGAGTTCTTTCACCACTCCTTCCTCTCTAGGTTATTGCTAATAATCAATAGAAGATGATACATAAAATGAAACTTCTTTGTCCCATCCAATCTATACCTTAAACTACAAGACATAAAATTAAAAAACAATATTACAGATGCATTCTTGTTAATATGTTGGTGTTATTCCCTTTACACCTAGACATTATTCTATAAAGTTAACCTGTGACTGTCATTGCTCGGCATTGTGCAAAGATGGCATTATTGGTATTTTGCATGAAACAATTTTTCATTGTGCTGACTGTCCTCTGCATTGTCCAGTATTAAATATCCACAGTGTCCCAAGTCATCATGACAACCAAAACATCCTTCATATTCCCAAATGTCTCCTGAGGTATGTTCTGAAGCCAGTTTGAACAGATGGCTACTAAAGCAGTCACATCACTTTAGTGGAATAACATCACCTAAAATATTTTAATATTTTTTAGAGATAGTGCCTCTCACTTGCTCTGCTTGTTCACAGAGTCCCAGAGGTGTGCTAAATTCTATCATGTTTGTTTGGCAATATGTATCACAATTTGAAGGAATTTACCCTTTGACCTTGCACTTCCATTTCCAGAAATTTAAATATGTGTGGGTAAGTTCATAGCGATGAATATACATAGACGTTTATCAAAAGAGTCTATATAATGACAATAAATGTCAAGCCAAAAAATGTTAGTGGGAGAAAATTGTTAATTAAATTATGGTATATATGCCATATGTAGTGATCATCCTGATAAATAAGATATTAATTTATTAACATGGGCATATGATAATAATTAGTAAATAATACAATAAAAACTGTATTATAATATGATCTCACTTTCCAAATAGCATTTTTGTGGATGGAATACATATACAATTATAAGTATATACTCACATATCAAGTTTTATAATTGTTTCAGTTTACTGGAATACATTAATAAATGTGTTAACTTCATGTGTATGTATATAACTGGCACATAACTTTTTATATGGCTCTAATAGTTTTACAGTGAATATACTGATTACTTTTATAATCAGAAAACATTTTTCAAAATTTATTTTATCATATTTATTCCATAATTTCACCTAAAATTTATGGATCTTGTTTCAGCCATCTGATGTATTTTATAGTATTTCTAAATCTGAAAAATGAAGTTTCATAAACTTTACCTAAATTTTGGATAAAAAGACTCAACTGCACAGGACTAAAGACAGGGTCTTAATTTAAGCAACCAGAAAAATTTATTTATCAGGAAATACCATTTGGGTAAAGTTAACCAATTATATGGTTTACAAATGTGTTAACAGAGATGAAATGTTAAATACCTTGCTGAACTCCTGCAGTGGTTTACCAATTGCACTGGCCTTATTCATTTACAGCAATAGTTAAGAAATGTCAGAAGAAGGAAGAGGAGGAGGAGATGAAAACAGAAGAAGAAGAGAAGAGAAAGAGAAAGAAGAAGGAGGAAGAGGAACTGAGTAATTTGACTTGGTCCGTTCTTGGTAAAACCATGTTGATCCCTAATAATCACCTCAATGAACTCAGCTACACCATGCTCTTTTTTTTTTTTCCATTCAAACCTTGGCCTATGCCATCTTTTCATTGTAGAAAGTTTTCTCATCTCAGTTTCTCTCTCCCAACTTGTCCTGAACCTCCCTCTCTTCCCCATACCTTTGCATCTTAATTTCTCAATAGGCTTTTCTAACACATTAAACCTTTTCACTTCAGGTTTCTTTGAATTCATTTTTTATTATTTATATTAATTGCCCATTTACTTGTATGTAATCTCCACTGGATTATAAACTCTTTAAAATTATGGAAGTTTTCCTGTTTATTTCTGTGTTCCCAACACCTAATACCACGTCTGGAACATCAGAGTTCAATAAATGATTACTAAATGGCTGAATCAAAGAATTAATTAAGATATTACCCATGGTGGACATCGAAGTCACTAGCAATCTGGAGTTTATGAAACCTTCCTACTTTTGCTTTTTGTATATTGCAATCATATCTTCTTCTTGCCACCTTTTGGAATTTTCCATCTTCCAAAGGACCATTCTAATTCCAAGCTGAGACTGCAGCCTTAAATGTATTTAAGGGTCCCAAAGTCTCTTTTATTTATTCTAGACATCAGTTCCTATTCACCAATGTTTCTTCATATGTTTTTTATCCTGTATAAAATCAATCAAAATCACAAAAATCATTCCTATAATTTAAACTCATATAAAATATTTTTATATTCAATTAAAATATTTTAAAGCAAATAATTATTTTCAGAATTAAACATAAAGCCTTTGAGTATTATCATTTTGGAAAATTTGGCAAAGAAATCTATCAACTAATCCCTGATAAGTGTTGACCAGAAATAATTAAATGATAATAGTAATAATCAGAATTATAGAAGTAACCTAGCTCAGTTCCTCTTCACATTCTAATGCTCTCAACTGTAAAATTCATTATAGACCATGAAATTACAATTGTTTTCTAGCAGAAATTATCATTAATAGTGCTTATGACCATTTCCTAATTTAAATAGAATTTTAAAGATCTGCCTATTTTTCATGGTATATGGAGAAAAACATATAACACAAAATTAGAATTTTATTATGAGCACTTATTTGGTTCACAAACACTAGCCTTTATAACTTTCTTAAATAATTTTTCTCCTGTCAACATTGTGTAATAAGTATCAATCATTTTATTGCCTAAAGGTCATAAAGAGGCTTGTTTGACATTAGCTCTGTTTGTCCTCCCAATTCCAAAGACTTTTTCAAAGGAGATAATCAGCACAGAGTGATGTTAGAAAGGAACATACAATGCAGAGGTGAATATGAGGTCATACTAATGAGTTCCTAAAAAAAATAGTAAAAACAAAGGAAATAAAATATCACAAAAATATTGGAGATGATCTTTTAGTATAGACAAAAGGCATGTGTTTACCACTCTGCCTAGCTAGGAAGGTCAAATCCCTAAATTCTTGTTTAGAAACCATCTTTGTAGTATTAATACATAGCCAGTTATTTCTGAAACACAAGAATTGACCTGAAGAGTGAGTATTTTCTTCTGTTGAACATGGAAAGAATCCCTGAGTGGTTTCTGTGAACTCTACAACAATAATTCTTACTTTTACTTTCACATGAGGCAAGCAGGAAGAGGTCATAACTAATAAAAATATTGTCAAAGCAACCAAACAAACGTGAGTTTAATAGAATCACAATGGGGTGATTTATCTAGTCCTTTGAGGTTTTTGCATAAAAGAATAACCAACTGAGGTTATGAGTGACTATGAGTTTTTATTTTAAACTTTTCTCTATTTTTCCTACCATCTCACAATTTGCATAACTACGCTTGAAAAGAAAATGAAATGTTTTTCTTTGGCTACTGAGTGTGGTATAACAAAATTAGGCTGGATGCAAAAGAGTAAACAAATTATTGAAAAGGTCTAGACTAAATTACATTAAAGATTGTTTAAAATTTGAGTCACAAGGAGACTGGGGAAAGGAAAATGTCACTTGGTGGCTTTTAAGAAGCAAATTACTGCCCTGTCTGGTGTGGCTCAGTTGGTTGGAGCATCATCTACTACAGGAAACACTGTGTGTTGATTCCCCATCAGGGCACGTGCCTGGGTTGTAGATTCTATTCCATTCTGGGTGTGGCCAATGATCAGTGTTTGTCTGTCTATCTGTCTGTCTCTCTCCTTCTCTCTCTCCCTTCTCCCCCCCAAAAGCAATGAAAAAACTTGGGTGAGGATAAAAAATAAATAAATTTAAAAAGAAGTATATTACTGGCAAGGATAATTGATCACTTCTATATATAACAAAAAAATAGAGTGGCTTTTTAAAAATAATTATAGGATTATTTTTATCTTATAAATGATCTGAAGCAGGAGTGCAAAGTGAAATCTCACTGGTTGATGGGCAAAAGTCTTACAGAGAGTGAAGTGACAAGTGAATAAAGATTAGTGGTAGTTGTGGAATTTCTCAGAATACTTGCAAGTGGTTTGAAGAACAGCAGACAGAGCCCTTTGAAGGGGCTGTGTGATTCATTCACATCTGGATCTCTAGCCTCAGTTACAAGGCACAGACCACAATATTTTTGTGTAAAAAGAAGAAAAACGGTTTAGAAGGTAGACAATTAAAAAGTTAAGTCAAGGAGAGCAACTTTAAGACACATGTATAAATTATAAAATAGTTGCTATTTACAAAACTACAAAGGAATGTGGGAACTGGGAGAAGTTGGCTCAATATGTCCCTGGCAACAAAACAAATTCAATTAAATTCAGCAAACATAAAACATAAAGAGACCCATGCACAGACAGACCTGACGTAAAAGCAGGCAAGGAGGTCTGAATTAAATCATTCCACTCCAAATTTGGTACAAGTTAACTTGTTATAACTCTCATTTTAGTTAGCTATTGGCTATTAGTGTATAGTCAGGTAGATCTCTACACTTGTAGTAAAACTATTTTATCTCAGACAATGACCTAAATATGTGCTGCCTCAGAGACTTTAGAGTAAGAGGGAAAACTGAAAGACCGTTTCCAAGAATGAAGCCCTGGAGGATTGGGGTGGTGCCATCGGAGGGGGCAGCTACTGCTTCTCTATCAGTAAGCAGCTGGCTTGTGTTTATTAAGTTACTATCATGTGCCCACTATTGAGGATATGAAAAGAGAAGTAATAACGAATTACCAATTTTTCTTCTAATTTAAAAATGTGCCACAACTTTATATGCAAATGTCTGTAATTTAATTCGAACTAGTCACTTGCGAAGGAATAGAAAGGATAAAGTGAACGGTTCCAAGAAGGGGAGGAGTAGTGGAAGAGCCAAAGATGCTTTTGATACATAGAATATTTCTACAATCCCCTTTGGAAACTGTCTTCTGAGGTAGTGTGCATTGTATTATCAATCATGGCAGTCTCTCTTCATTTAAGGAGATATATTTACTATTTAAAGTTTTCATGGAAAATTTCAAAATTTTGGAAAATATGCAAAAGAGAAGATACTAGCATAATAAATTACCATGTACTTGTCAATCAGTTGCAACAATTACGAATCCATATTCAATCTCTTGTTTCATGCGTTCTTGACCAATTTCTCCAACCTTAGATTACTTTGAATCCAATAACAAGTATCATATTATTTCAATTATAATTTTTATACTTCGAGTCACTAAAAGATAAGGACTCCTTATTAAAATAGAACTACAAAACCATTTTAATTGGTTAAATATTATAATAATTTCTTAACATTATTAACTATTTATAGTGATCAAAATGCCTACATTGTCTCATTTTTTTATAGATTGTTTATTTGAGTCAAAATTCCAAAAGATCTATGCATTGGAGATAGTTGATATGCTTCCTAAGACTTTAAATTTTCTTTTGATTTACAAATTTTATTGCCTTTTGATTCCTTGCCAATTATTTGTTAAAGTTTTCAGATTTGTTTTTTCATCCTGAGACACTTTCAGGCTGGAATTTGAGCACTGCATTCCCGTGGCAACAGTAATGCCTTTCTCTGTCCCCTTGATTCTCTGTAAATTCTAATCAATTCTAGAGGCTTCAGCAGATTCAGGCTCAACTTTTAGAAAGAATGGTACTGAAGAATATATTTATTTTTAAGAAATACCTAAATATCCAATGTGATCAGGAAGATGAGGTATTCACTTGGATAACATCATTTGAGGAGTACATCTATTAAATGTGACTCAAAGATGAAAAGATTTATTTACTTTTGTTACCCAAACGGCTCTACAGGTAACTTCAAGAATACTTGAAAAAAAATTTTTTTAAGCAATAGCAATATCATTGAAATGACTTTAAAAGAGTCTGGAGGGGATGTTAACTTTTTGTGAGCTATGCAGTTTCCTGAATGTTTGGAAAATTAGTTCTTGTTGCTACATGTTATGACCCTGACTTTCAAGAACTTAGACACTAGCCTGCAGCACACAATAGATACAATAAAACAATTAAAGAATACAAACTAATGCATGCGAAGTTACTATAAAACATGTTTGAAAGAGAATTCTCACCAAAAAAAGAGAGTATTTTTAGAAATATAAAATACTATAAAAGCCTGATGTGCAGTAGAGTCAGCTCCGACTCCTGGAGACTCTATGAGTGAGTGATGTCCACAATGTCCTGTTCTCAGCAGCCCTGTGCAATTCCTGCAGACTCATGTCTATGGCTTCTTTTATGGAGTTCATTGATCTCATATTTGCTCTTTTCTTGTTTCCTTCTTTTTATTTTATTCTAAGTATTTTAATTAAATATTTTTAAATATTCTATTATCAAAAAGATTAATAATTAAGCCAAATTGGAAAAGGTATAGTTAGTGGTAGGGAGAGCTATTTAAGGATGGAGTGAGAGACATAATAACAGAACAAATAAAAGCCATTAAATCAAATCATATGATTTGATTTCCCAAAATTCAATGAATATACAAATGTTTACGCAAGTTATACCTGTGCTTAATTTTAGATTTCTTTTTTTTTTTATTTTTATACTTTATATTTAGTCTCAATTGTATCCATAGTCTCTGATTCTTGTTTTTCTTTTTTTTCCTTTTTTTAAGTTTATCTTTTTTATTGTTCAAGTACAGTTGTCTCCACTTTCCCCTCACCACTCCCCCCACCCCAGTCACCCCATCCCCCACCCTCAATCCCACTTGGCTCTGTCCATGTGTCCTTTATAGTTGTTCCTGAAAACCCTTCCCCCTTTCCCTCCATTATCCCTTCCCACATTCCCTCCAGTTAGTCAGTTTGTTCTTAATTTCAGTGTCTCTGGTTCTATTTTGTTTGCTTGTTTGCTTTGTTCATTAGGTTCCGCTTATAGGTGAGATCATGTGGTATTTGTCTTTCACCACCTGGCTTATTTCACTTAGCATAATGCTCTCCAGTTCCATCCATACCGTCACAAAGGGTAGGAGTTCCTTCTTTATTTCTGCTGCGTAGTATTCTGTCATGTAAATATACCTGTTTTTTGATCCACTCATTTACTGATGGGCATTAGGTTGCTTTCAGCATTTATCTATTGTAAATTGTGCTGCTATGAGCATTGAGATGCATAGGTTCTTTTGGATTGGTGTTTCACTTCTTGAAGACAGTCTTCAAACAGGAGCAATTCTATTTTTTTCATGTAGTAAAATTAATAGTAAATATATTGTGTTGGCCATAATAAAAAAGTTGCTTGTGATACTTATGAAAATAATTTAGATATTAGTAGGTGAGAAAACATCATTCTATGTTAATAAAACGACAGAGTCATTTTCATTAACAGAACCAGAGTGTGTACAAATGTGTTTACAAGAAGTTATCAGTGGACTAAATGGATGAAAAAAATTCAATGGCACTTTTCATCTTTGTGTTGACGTTTTCATTTAGGGATTCTCATATAACAGGTTCTGACAGTAACAAAATATACCTTAATTAGACATACCTTTCAATAGAATAAAAAATGTACCATATGGTAAAATATCAAATGATTCGATAGTAAGACTCAGTGCGGTGAGACGTGATGTAGTGATGGGCACAGCGTAACTTGAAAATCGCCTAATAAAAGTTTTGTGTAGGTAAAATACAATGTATGTTTATGCCACCTTATCTGTTTCTCTCATCAGGGATTCTATTAAAAGGCCCTGGATTTTTTTCACAGAACATCACCTTAAGTGGTACTGTGGAGCAATAAGAGTTCTGAGTATCAACCTACAGTAACCATGACATAATAAGAAATGTATATCCATGTATGTATGTGCATTTGTATATTTTTGGAGATAAACTGTGACAAACAAATTTTGTACTCACTGGGAATTGACCTAAACTTTTCTCTCTGACATTTCACATGGCAAAAAGATAGCAAGTGGTTAATCTATCCGCCTGACATTTGTTGAAGCATATTTCTAGTAATGGGGCAATATATTTTGCTAACGCCTCTTACCTGACCTATTGGCAGGATTTGACACAGTTCATCCCTCCCTAGTTATTGAAATTCTTGTATCCTGGCTTCCAGGACACCACATATTTCACTGCTCTCCATCTCCCAGGACGCTCCCTTGCATTCTCTTTTCCTGGCTTCTCCTCAGCCCTCTGTCCACAAAATGTCAAAATGCCCCGGGGGTCAGTCCATTTATCTTTATATATTCTCACATCTTGGTGATCTTATTCCATTTAGTAACTTCAAATACCATTTGCATGCCAAAGACTCTCAAATTTAGACTTCTAATCCATATTGTCCCTCAAACTTCAATCTTATATAACACTTTTGCTTGGCCAGCAAATGAGCATCTTAAATGCAACATGTTGATACTGATAGCCTGGCCAGACTGCTGGGAGCAGGAAGCAGGTGGGCCATGTTGCTCTGGTAACCACGCTCAAAGCTTAAGAATGCTCTGCTGCTGGTCTAGAGCATCCTGCTTCTGGTGTCAGATTTCATGCCCCTGGTCAAGATGGTGGCGGGAGGACATGTGGCATGTGCAAGGCTAGTAACATAATTGGGTAGGGGAAAGCCCTCCTACTCTCTTCCAGTGCCTGACTGAAGGTGAGACCAGGGGAAGGCAGACACATGCTCCATAACGGTCAGAATGGCACCAAGGGATGGAAGGGACACACACACTCTGACTCACGTCACAAAGGTACTGGCTGGTCTGTTCATGGGACATTCTGGCCCTGGAAGCTGCATGGCCAGTGACACTGACCGTCCCACATGCAGAATGCAGGAGAGAACCTGAAGCCTATAGTGGCCTGGAGCAAGCTGAGCCACAGGATGGCCACTCAGTGACTGCCTGTGTTTCCCAAAGGATGCTACTTTAAATGGGAGAAGGAACTCTGGATGCTGCCTTTGGTTTTGCTCCGGCTGAGGATGGCTGGGCTTTCCTCTGGTTTTCCAAGGGAATGGACTTTGAGACAAGAGTCTGACATTCTCCCAGATCATGCAGCATTTGAATAAAACCTCTTTCCTTTCTCACCAGCCTCTCCCTCTAGAAGTTGCCTAAGGAGGCAGCTGGTAGCCAAACCCCCACTTTGGTTCAGGAAAATTGTCACAAACTTCACACCTGGTGTCTAGCCCTGACCTGTTTCCCCTGCAGTCATCTCTGTCTATTAAATATGAAGCCATTATTCCAATTGGTCAGATGAGACCACAAGAGCCAACCATGGCCTTTTCTTTTCCTTCTCAAAATTCAAATCCAATCTCTCAGCAAATCATGTTGATTCTAGTTTCAAAATATGTCTACAACTAATTTTCTCTACTCCATAGTGGTTTGTAACCACTACGTTCCAGACCATAGTCATCTCTCACTTGGATTAATTCAGGAGCTTTCTAACTGGTCTCCCTGCTTCAAACTTTAACCACAACCCCTCCCGCCTTTCCCCAGTCTGTCCTCAACCCAGTGGACAGAGAGAGACTTTTAAACCTAAGTCAAGGCATGAAACTCTTCTGCTTGGACCGCTTTTGATCTTAGAGTAAAATCACCCTGGAGAAGTGAAAAAAAAGGGATGAAGTTAGAGAGGAGATGGAGGTGGACACAGGCCATATAGCTTTGAAAGCTTTTGTGAGAGCTTTGGATTTTACTGTGGGATAAAGGGAAGCTTTGTGGTACTTTGAGTACACAGTACACAGTATGTCAGATGGTGATAATGGCTCAGGAAAATAAAACAGAGAAATGTGGAAAACAAACTGCTCTTGGAAAAATTCTAATTGCGTTATACTGCATGGGTCAGGAAAGATATATTATTGCAGGCAGAAAAACATAGCAAGTACAAAGGCCCTGATTTAGGAGTAAAGCTTACTTATACAAAAACAAAAATTAAAGGAGAAAGACGATTCTTCAAACCAACCACAAATCTCAACTGTCTACCCTAGAATGTACGTCTCATGGGGTTTGAATTTTTTTAATTTCTTTCCCACTTCTCTACCCTCAGATTTTTTAAAAAAGTACTTCCCATGACATATATTTAATAACAAATAGTTGAATAAATGAAAAGATATAACTGACCCAAACTTGAAAATTATTTCTTGTGGCCTGAATTCATAATTAATTAAATGCCACATATCCCAGAATTTACTGGCTTTCATATGGTACTAGCTAAAGAGAACAGAGAATTCTACATGTACACTTAAAAAAATTCTTTCCTGACCACCACAGTTCTGCCAGGTTGAATAAGATGCTGTTCTCTGGCTATTATTCTACTCTCTATTACATTTATTTTAGCACCTATTATACTCTATTCCCACTATTGAGATTTAATGGTTCAATAAATAAATCCTTCCTCCTTGCCCAAGAAAAATACATAGGCACAGGAATTAAAAAGATGTAATTTTAAAATGCCAGTTTTATTACTGACTTATTAAAAGAAAAAAACCACTAAAATAAAGGACACGGCTAAGGTATATGAACACATGGCCATGATAATAATGTATTACTGAGTTGATATACTATATAGTACTCACTACTTGTCATAGATGGACAATCATTGGCTTCTGCCTGCATTGAAAATGCCCTTTATACCACCCAACAGAGTAGATCTGAACACGTGTTTTCTGCAAGCTGATAGATTCCAATCTGAGTAGTTCCACAAGGGTAAAGCAGTGCCAGTGCCCCATCCTAAACTCCCTATTAGATAAACCAGTTAACCTCTTCTGGGGAAGATTACTAAAACAGTATAGAAAATTCAAGGTTGATATTTTTTCTATTTGGAAATATGAAAAGTGGGGGGAAATAGACTCATCCAACCTCCAACATCCACGGAACCATAAATCATAGACTCATGTCTGTCATTTCTCCATTTAATCCTCGGTGCTTAAGGCAGAGCCTGGTACACAGAAAATGAAAGAAATATATACTATATAAACACATTGTTAAAGAGTATGTCTAAGTGTTTAATATAATCCCCCTTCAAAAAATGAACCAACAACAACAAAATCATCCAGAGGAAGGGGAGTAGATAGCTTCTTGCATCATTTCCACTGAGTCCAGGAAATATTGCCAGAACTTATTTCTATGTCTAGTTAAAAATTAATCACTTGTATAGGATTTCTCATTCATGAAGAATAACCACACACTGAGAACTACATCAAAAACTATTCTCCTGGTTTGGTTAAGTAGGTGCCAAGGACTGACTAGAGGGTGTGGAATAGACCATCGTAGTAATCCCACATAGCATAGATAAAAAGGATGCAGCGCCCTGGCTGGTGTAGCTCAGTGGATTGAGTACGGACTGGGAACCAAAGGGTCCTGGTTCGATTCCCAGTCAGGGCACATGCCTGGGGTGCGGGCCAGGTCCCCAGTGAGGGCCATGTGAGGGGCAACCATACATTGCTGTTTCTCTCCCTCTCTTTCTCCCTCCCTTCCCCTCTCTAAAAATAAATAAAATCTTAAAAAAATAAAAAAAAGGATGCAGCACACAGCTGAGAAGTCATCCCAAAGAAAGTAGGCAGAGACAATTCCAATTTTAAGACAACAATTAAAAATACTAGAACAGAGCACAAGAGAGTAGGCAAGAAGAGTAGGAGACAATGACTGAAGAGATACCCATTCAGATAATCTAGGAAGTTAACATGGGTGGCTTTGACCTTGCAAATCTTTATTATCATATTTAGTAAAGGTTTAGATTTACATTTACTTGCTCCTCCATGAGCAGGGATCAAGAAAAAGATCCATAAAGAAGAACCATGGATGAAAGAAGGTGAAGGGATTAGCCAAAGAACATAGATGCATAACCTATAGCCTCAAACAGTGTGGTGAAGGCTGAAGGAAAGGAGGGGTGTGGACTGGGTGGAGGTGGGGAAAAGGGGAGAATAGGGGATTTTATAGTAGTGTCAATAATAAAAATGAAGAAAAAATGGTACAACCACAAAAAAATAAGAAGCGTGTGCCATGTCAATTGACATGGTTACATGCACATAGTCATTGTACATGTTTATGCAAGACCCTTCCTCTACCATACGGGATCTTATTTATGACAAGATGACAGGGATTGAGCTGACTTTTTTTTGAGTTTTATTTTAGTTTCCAGCATATCTGCATCTAAGCATGTTAAGATATAATTAAATAGTTATCTCCTGGCATTCTTAAGATTATTCTCCTATATATAATATAGATTAAGCTCCTCTGTGTCAGCTCCTTTAAAATTACACCTCTCATACTCTCAGAATTTTGATTACAATGTGCTTAGGTGTGATTTTCCTTGCTTTTGTTCTGCTTGAGGTCTCTGAACTTCATCAATAAATGGGTTAATGTTTTGGGTTAAATTTGGAAGAATTTTATCTCCCTTCTAGTACCCTTATTCTAAAACTCAAATTACAGATATGTTTAAACTTTTAAAGTTGTTCCATCACTGAATTAGTGAAGAGCTGTTTACTTTTTTTAATCATTTTCCCCATATGTGTTTCAGTTTAAATGAATGCTACTTCCTGTCTTTAAGTTGATATATTTTTAAATATTGTGTTCAATCTCTTTTTATTTATTTTTAAATAATTATTTTATTGTTGTTCAATTACAGTTATTTGCATCCTCTCCCCTCCCCTCCTCCCTTCCTCCAACCCCTCCTCCCTCCCAGCCTCCCTCCTCCCCCTTAGCTCTGACCATGTGTACTATACAGTGATTCCTGAAAATCCTTCTCCCCATTGTGCCCTCCCCCCTTCCCCATGGATATTGTTAGACTGTTCTTAATTTCAATGTCTCTGGTTAAGTTTTGCTTGCTTTCTGCTCTTGTTGGTTATGATCTGGTTAAAGGTGAGATCATATGGTATTTGTCCCTCACTGCCTGGCTTACTTCACTTAGCATAATGCTCTCCAGTTCCATCCATGCTGTTGCAAAGGGTATAAGCTCCTTCTTCCTTTCTGCTGCGTAGAATTCCATTGTGTAAATGTACCATAGTTTCTTGATCCATTCATTTGTAGATGGGCACTTAGGTTGTTTCCAG
>PVJI01029847.1:0-14850 GCA_004026765.1 Micronycteris hirsuta
TACAAATGTCTCTGAGGTTCCTGAGACCCTCCTCATTTTTTTGAATTCTTGTTTCTTCCTTCTGGTCCATCCCATTGGTTTGAGATCCAACCTCCTTTTTTTTCCTGTTGGTTCCCTGTAAATCTTCCTCCATTATCCTTATCGTATTCTTCATCTGTTCAACTATTTGCGTCCACCTATCTTCCAGTTTTGTTAACAAGTTGATTACAAGCATTTTAAATTGCGCATCTGATAGGTTGACTATGTCATCATCCGTTAGTTGTAATTTGTTCTGATCTTTCATTTTGGCCATTTTCATTCTTTTTATCTCAGTGCAGTTGTCGGCTGGCAGGTGCCTGCAACCTGGGTCGCTTTTTGGATGACATTGCCTCTGGGGGCGGGGCCTTGGAGGAAGCAATGGCAGCCTCCGATCGCTGCGGGCTCCCGTCACTCCTCCACTCCCCAGTTCCCCACTGCCTTTTCTGCCAGACTGGGTTCTGTTGGCTCAGCCCTGGCCTCTCTCCGGCAGCACCGCCGGCTTGTGGGATTCACCTGTTGTTCAGGGCCATGCCCTGTTCAGGCACTGGTGGCGTGAGTCCCTCCATGAGAGCTGCCTCTCACTCCGTTCCTCCGCTTGGTTCTGCCCCGCTTACCAGCCTGAATGTTCGTCTTCTCCTACCTCCTGGGTGTCAGACTTCCCTTCAGTTCGATTCTGTCCATTCTGGTTGTTTAATTTTTTGCTACTGCGTTCGTTGTTTAGACACTCTGGATGTGCGGGCAGCGAGTGCGACCACCTACACTGCCATCTTGGCGGAAGTCCTTTTGTTTTTTTTTTTAAAGATTTTATTTTTTATTTTTTTAGAGAGAGGAGAAGGGAGGGAGAAAGAGAGGGAGAAAGTAATGTATGGTTGCCTCTCACATGGCCCTCACTGGGGACCTGGTCCGCAACCCAGGCATGTGCCCCGACTGGGAATCGAACCAGGACCCTTTGGTTCCCAGCCCACGCTCAATCCACTGAGCTACACCAGCTGAGCCTTGAAGTTTTTTTTTAGTTTACATGGTAAAGTTGCGTGCAGAGTTAAAAACAAAACAAAAAAAAAAAACAGAAAATAAGTTAATGGCTCAGAGAAAAGGGAATTGCACGTGAAAGATAGAAGCTCAGAAGAGAGAGACCAGGAAGATCTAGATATTATGACTGCTGCAAGCTGGTCAGAGTTCCCACAGCCCCAGGGATCTACTTGGATGAGGGAAGTGGAGAAAGTGCACCTGAACTGGCATCGCCGTCTCAAATTGGTCAAGGAACCAAATTTGGTGGAGGAAAAGCCCCTTCCATTGGGAGTAGGGCCAGAGGGCCAGCCTGCTGGATGTTATTGGGCACATACTCTATTTTCTACATCAGATCTATTAAACTGGAAAAGCTCAAACCTGTCTTGTGGACATGATCCTGCTAAAATGACTGATATGGTTCCATCAGTTTTTGCCACTCATCATCCCAATTGGGCAGACATAAAAGCCTTATTGAATTCTTTGCTTCAATAAGGGGGATGAGCAGAGGTTGGTGTTGGATAAGGCAAATGAAGAGGCTTGGAGGTTGCATCAAGAAAATCCAGATGGGGCTCTGGGCCTTTCCAGGAAAATACCTGTAACCGAGCCCAACTGGGACCCTAATAGGGATGGCCTTCCTTTCTTAGAGCATTATAAGAGATGCTTCCTTGAGGGAATGGAGAAAAGCGCCCCTGAGCAGAAAAGTCTGAGTATGGTGCAGGCGGTGCAACAAAAGTCCACAGAGGACCACCCCCCCAACACCAGGAAACAGTTAAGAAGATTCCTGGGGATGGCAAGTGACTGCTTCATTTGAATTCCAAACTTTGGGCTCATTGCTAAACCACTGTATGAGGCTCTGAAGGGACTGGAATATAGCCCTTTAAAGTGGACAAAGGAGTGAACTCAGGCTTTTGAGTGTCTAAAGGTGCACCTGGCTTCTGCACTGGCCTTGGGGCTTCCAAACCTACTGAAGCCCTTTCAATAATATGTGTGTGAGAGACAGGGAATTACCCTAGGATTCCTCATCCAAACGCTTAGTGACATATGCAGCCCATCCCATACTTGTCAAGGAAATTAGATCACACTGTCCAGGTGTGGCCAGCATTCTTCAGAGTGGCAGCCACCTGCAAGCTCTTGCAGGAAGCTGAAAAAGTTTTCCTTGGGATAGCCTGTACCAGTTATATGTCCCAGCAAGTATTGAGCCTGCCAGAGCAAAAGGGAGCTATGTGGCCCACTGCTGGAAGAATGGGCAGGTACCAAGCCATTCTTCTCGACCATCCCAACGTCTCCCTCAAAATTGTAAGTTAAATCCTGACTCTCTTCTCCCGAAGCCTGACTCGGCTGTGCTAATACACAACTGTGCTGAAATAGCAGATGAAGTGTATTGTAGCAGAATTGATTTATAGGACCATCCTCTAGAAGAAGCAGACTGGACTCTCTATACAGATGGAAGCAGTTATATGGACAAAGGAAGCAGAAAGACTGGGTATGCTGTTATGACTCTTGAAGGAGTAGTGGAGGCCAAGGACCTGCCACTAGGAACCTCTGTTCAGAAAACTGAACTGATTGCACTGACGAGGGTGCTGGCATTATTGCAGGAAAAGGGAGTAAATGTGTACACCGACTCAAGGTATTATTTCTTGATTTTGCATGTGCATGGTTCAGTCTGGAAGGAAAGAGGACTATTAACCTCCAATAGATAAGAGATTAAGCATGCAGCAGAAATTTTAAAATTATTAGGTGCTGTTCAGTCAGGTACCTTTACAAGTGGCAGTCATGCACTGCCCAGGGCATCAGAAAGACGACACTAGAGTGGCTAGAGGAAGCAATCTGGCTGAATGGGCAGCAAAACAGGCTGCTAAAGGGATGTTTATAATGCATTTGGTACCTGTTCTGGACTTGTCACAATTTGACCCTGAATATTTGACTGCAGACTTAGAGAAAGCTAAGGGCTGGGGTTTTGATGAAGAAGGTCCTGATAGCAGATGGAAAAAGAATAAGAAAGGAGCGATACTGTTTAACTGAACATTTAGTAGAGCCATTCATGAAGCATTTACATGAGGCCAGGCACTGTGGAAGGGATTCATTAACCACCCATGTCAAACTGTGGCTCACAGGTCCTGGAATTTCTAGAGCCATAAGAAATGTAATTGCTAGATGTATTGTGTGCCAGAAGAACAATTCCAAGACAGATCCCCATCAAAGGAGAGAAGGAAAGCAATATCAAGGACAGTCAGTGTCCACTTGAGGACTGGCAAATAGACTTTACTTAGATGCCAAGGATCTGAGAGTGGAAGTATTTGTGAGTCTTTGTTGAAACCTTTTCCAGGATGAATAGAAGCTTATCCTCTAGAATGGAGAAATCTTTGGAGGCAGTGAAAGTTTTACTGAAAGAAATAATCCCTCACTTTGGCCTCCCTGGCAGCATCCAGATTGATAACAGACCTGCTTTTGTTCCAGAGAGTACACAGGAGGTTAGTAAATTTTAGGAATCAAGTGGAGACTCTACACGGCATGGAGACCTCAGGCTTCTGAGAAGGTAGAGAAGATGAATCACACCTTGAAGGAAAACATAGCCAAACTGCATTAAGAAACTCATCTTCATTGGGATCAAGCCTTGCCTATTGCCCTGCGCAGGATAAGGGTGGCTCCTCGAACTGGGATTCAGTTGAGTCCCTATGAAAGTGTGTATGGGTAGCCATTTCAGGCTACAATTGGGGTGGGAGATATGTATATAGATCAAGAAATGAAGGCAAAGAAATATGTACCACATTGAAGTCAAACCTTACCTGTAACTAATGACTTTGCCTGCCTTAGAGACTTTTCCCCTGTAGGTTCACTGCGTTCATTCGAACCAGGAGATGAGGTGCTACTCAAGACCTGGAGGACAGGATCTCCAGAGAGTCAACTAGAAGAGAAGTGGACTGGACTTTGGGACATACTCCTCAGTACCCCACTGCGGTGAAGTTGGCAGGAATAAAACCTTGGATGCATCACACCAGGATAAAGACAGCACTAGAGGAACAATGGACAGCCGAGCCTCAAGTAAACCTGAAAGTCATCTTTTGGAAACAATGATTTATGTTCTCTTCATTACCTCCTGTTTAACCCTTTGTGATGGACAACTTATTCCCTTCAAGTGGGATGAAAATATTTGGGTATATTTAGCAAAAAATGTTCTGAATTTTTCTGACTTTTGTCTTGTGGGAGGAACTTGTGTTGAACAAACTTTCACTTCATGTCTTGTAGGTGTCTGTACTCCTTTTGGAAAGCCTTAGAAATTATACTGTATTTGAACATATCAAAAAGAAAATGACCTACTCTGATATTGATAATTGAGGACCAGTGGTAACTATAAAGGACAGGGAAATGTTTTTGTTGAAAGTTGCTAATGTAGCCCCAACTGGAGAATGTGTAACTTTTGCCAACTCTACTAAAAACTGTCTTGTGCTCTCAGCAGATGTGGAAATGAATTGCACCACCACCACTGATGTTTCTTATGCTTATGCTCATGATAAACTGCCAACAGGATGGTTTCTGATATGTGGAATGACTGTCTATTCCTATGTTCCAGCAAACAGCTCTGGGGACCATGCTCTCTGGGAAGACTGACGGTGTTTATGCCTCAGAATCCCCACTTGACCCGGATTTGACGGGATCTCTCCCTTATGCCCAATTGTATCAGTGACTCATACCTCTTTAGCCCTGCTTAATATGTGCCTTTAACTGTATTTGTAATGCCAACCATGGTAACTTACTTGAATATAGAAATTAGTAGATGAGCCTGCTCTATGGCAAAAGCTTTGAATGCCACCTCGCAAGCTATCGATGCCATTAGTCAAGAACTAGGACAAGTCAGAGAAGCAGTACTGGAAAATCTTGCAGCTATAGACTACCTTCTTTTAAGGTATAATCATGGATATGAAGAATTTAAAGGACTCTGCTGTTTTAACCTAACTGACAGTTCACAACTCATAGAGCATAAAGTAAAGCAGGTAAATATAAAACAGAGAGGGATTCTTTGGCATTGTCTTGTCTAAACTAACCTCCTGGCTGCCTAGTATATCTGGTCTTTGAGAGGCATTTATTGTTTTTATTCTTGTCATTTTCTTCAGTATCATAGCTTGTTATTGCATACAATGTGCCTTCTTATGTAGTTCTGCAGTTAGGTGTATTCCTAAAACCCCCGCTGAATAGTCCAATGCTAAGCTACAGGCCCAACAACAAAATGAAGACTTCCATATGATGCTGATCTCATAGAAATGAGATAGTTTAATACTAATGGTGGGGAATGATGGGGGGCTCAAGAGTTGGAAAATTTTAGTATAATATAAAAAGTTATTAGCCTAGCAAGCATTGTATATGTTATAGCTTTTGTTTCAGAAAGTACAGATAAGGACCGTCTTGGCTCCAGAGTAAACAGCTGACCTCCTGGAGCACTGCTAAAGATTACCACCTGGGGACAATTTGGAGGCATCTAGACCCTTGTGTTCCAGGGAGAGGGAGTTGACCACTGCCCTTGAGAATGGCTAACTGCCTGGGATAGGAATGTTGCAGCTTCTTTCACCTAATCCTCCCCGAATTTCAAAGCCTTCACCACACCTTGTGTATTTCCCATTATAAAAAGTCTGGCCTGGAAAGAACAGGGAAGATGGTCCATTAGGGTATCAACCCACCATCTTCTCAGATAGCCGGCCATCTGAATAAAGCGCCCATAAAGATTCAATCACTGTCATTGCTTATTTGGTTTGGTAGTGACAGGCAGCCCGAATGCCAGTGTATTTTCTGCTTCACTGTGGTTTTATGTATATACACTTGTACATATGTCGATGTGCACGTTTTTGTCTACTTTCTCTGGATTTAATTTACTATTTTAGGTCCCTAATATGGGTACAAAAATTGTAAATTTTCAGCTTTTATTTCCAATAATGTGCATTTCAGGGTGAAGGTTTTTTTCATTAAGTTTTGGTGTGTAGTATCTTTATCACCATTCATTTTCAATTATTTCGTAATTGAAATTGTGTTTTATTTTTGAGGTTGCTTACAAGTATATTACATCACTGCCAGTAAGGACTTTCCAGAGTCCCATTTGTAGTGAATTCTGGCTGAAGTGCAATGAGAGCACTTAAGAAATATTGCATATAATTTCAATGCTGCAATGTTTATTGAAACTGGCTTTACATTGGCTTGGCCAAAAGATAAAAACTTTTTGGAAGACAGAATTATGAAAATGCCTGAAAGATTGCAGAAAGCAGTGGAACAAAGTGATTAATACGTTCTTCAGTGAAATTACTGGTGAAAACAAAAAACATCTCTTTCATTGTGTCTCTACCTAAAAATCCAATGAACCTTTTGGCCAACCAAATAGTACAGTGCTCCCACTGTGCATCTCTGCTGCCATCTCCTGGGCATTTGGGGAATAACATGTTAGTGGCAGGTCAGCAGGAAAAGTGATTGTAGTAGAGTATCAATGAATGTTGATTGCAATGTTATTTGCACGTGTATTTAGTAACTTTTCAATATCAGGGCATACTAGTTACCTTTTGTTCCTGATTTCTATATTAACATCAATGAGAGTAAGAAATATACTGTCTATAATTTCACTCCTTTGAAATTTGTTAGAACTTGCCTTAAGCACAGGATGGTCCCTTTGAAAATCGATCCAAGTGTGGCTCTCTGCTGCCATCTTGTGTGTAACTTGGGAATAACAGCTTCGTGCAGACCAGCAGGAAAAGTCATTAGCTATAATGAATTATCTACTAAGGGTTAATGGAATGTTATTTGAGAAGTGTCTTTCATCACATTTAAATAAAAGGACTTTCCAGTTATCTTTTGCTTCTGAGTTCTACATTAGCAGCCATGAGAGCGAGACATATTTTCTATAATTTCAATCCTTTGAATTTGGTTGAGAACTGATGGATGGTACAATATAGTCATTTCCAAAATGTTCTAAGTGTGCATACTGCTGCCATCTCGTGGGAATTCTGGCAAATGACACCTTAGATAAGTCAGGAAAAATGCTTGATTCCAGTGGAATATCAATGACTGTTGATGGCAGTGGTATTTAGAAGTGTATTTCAAAACATCTAAGTGTAAGGACTTCCTAGTTACCCCGAGACTAATTTCCATATTAATGGCCAAGGGAACAATAAATGTGATTTATGTGACATTTGTTGGAACTGGCCTTATAGTGTAATCAAGTTGTTAAAAGTTGCAGATATGCTTCAGAATCATTTGTCATTGGCTTTGTCTGTTGCAGCTTCCTTAAACAATGTGGAGGTAAAGCTTATTCATAATTTCGCACCAAGAGGTACAAAAAAAAAGAGTAAAATATAAGCACCATCATTGTATGTGTGTGCCCTTCTGGACATGTCTACAGGCTTGTTTCCTCCACCTTGCCTGGACTTTGTTTACCATTTTAGATTCTTTGTACAGGTGCAAAACTTGTGCATTTTTAGCTTCTGTTTCTAATGTGTGCACTCAAGGGTGAAAATTTCTTTCTCAGGTTTTGGTCCGTAGTATCTTTAGCATTATTCAGGTCAAGTTACTTTGTAATTCAAATAGTGGTTCATTTTGGAGGTTCTGTCAGAGTCTATTTCAGAAGTTCTGTACCACAGAACTTTCTCTTCATCCATTCGCTGTGAATGCTAGCTTAAGTGCTATTAGAGCACAAAACATATTGTATAGGATTTCGCGGCTGTGATGATGGTTGAAATTTGTTTTAAATGGGGTTGTCCAAAAAGTCAGTCCAGTTCCCCACAACTGCACCACCTCTGTATCTCCCCCAGCATGTCACCTGGTGCTGGTCTCACATACTTGCCTTTAATGTCATTTGAAACTGTTTTGTTAGACAGTATTGTGACAGTTGTCATATCCCCGTGGGATAAAAAATCTCATCACAGCTGGTGAATGTGTGTGTGGCCCTTTTCTCACTGAAGACACATGAACATAAGGAACATTTTCAGCCCCTTAAGCTGTGTCATTTGAAGAAAGGTACAAGTGCAGCAGTAAGGCAAGAAAAGATGCTTGGTGTGTCTGGAGAAAATGCTGAGACTGATGAAACATGTGAGAAGTGGATTGCAAAGATTCACGTGAGAGATTTCTCATGCACAGTTGGCCCACAGGTAGGCAGACTAGGTGCAGTGGAGAGCCATCCAGGGCAGACGTTAACAGAGGGCAGACCATGTTAAGGCACGTGGGAGACAGGCAACATACTCAAAGTATCCTAATCAAGTGTCGAAAAGCATTTGCAGCAGCTTGGTTATGTTCATCTTTTTGACGTTTGGGTTACACAGAAGTCGAGTGGGGTGGTGGCGGACTCATCTTGACTGAATTTCCACATGCGGTTCTCTACTGAAATGTAAGGGAAACATTCAATTTCCAAGACAAATTGTGAGGGGATGAACCATTGATATTTGAGAATAATGTTCAACAGGAGATATTGAGGGAAGCACAGGAACCACCAGCAGCCCCTCCAAAGGATGGTCTTCATCCAAAGGAGGTGATGTTGCATATGTGGTGGGTCCCTGAGGGAGTCCTGCAGTGGGAGCTCCTTGTGGAAACCCAGAGGACTTCTCCCAACAATTACTGATCTCTGTTAGACCAAGGTAAAATGTCCAGAATTTGTCAGAGAAGACAGGGAAGCTTCAGGATAAGGCAGGAGTGCACGCGTTTCTCCTTGGTGACCAGGGGAAGACTCTTCCAGCCTGGCTGGACAATCATTATTCATCCACAGTACTCACCAGAGCTTGCACTTTTGCATGGCCCTTTAGTTCGGTCTTTGCGAATTTCTCTTATTGAAGAGAAATTTCCATTCCTTGGAGGACTGCAGAAGACACCTAGAAGAGTTCTCTGCTCTGAAAGATAACAATGTTGTGGGACGATGGAGTGGTGAAGTTGCTTGAAAGGTGGTAGAGGGCAGTGGAACAAAATGGTGACAATGTTGTCCAGTAGTTGTTCAGTCACGTTGTCTGGGGGAAAATGAAAATTGTCCCTGTCATGGCATCTGATGGTAAAAAGCGGACAAACTTTTTGGCCGAGCTGATAGTGTGCTATGTATTCCAAATGTTGGTCTTTCCTTCCATCTCGTGGTCGGTTTAAGGAATGACACTTCAGTACAGGTCAGCGGGAAAAGTGGTTGATTCCAGTGGAATATCAATGACTTTTGATGGAAGAGGTATTTAGAAGTGCATTTGAAAACGTCTAAATGTCAGGGCTGTCCAGTTACCTTGTGACTGGTTTCCAGATTAATGGCCAAGAGAGCAATAAGCATGTTTTATATGATGTTTCTCAGAACTGGCTTTATAGCGTAGTAGTAGTGTCAGTGTTTGACAAGTTGCAGGTGTGCTCAAAATTCATTTGTCTTTGCCTTCTTGCGGCTTCCTTAAACAACGTGGAGGTAAAATTTATAAATAATTCTGCACCAAGAGGTGCAAAAAAAAAAAAAGCAAAGTGTAGTATCAGTGCTATCAGTGTATGTACATTTGTTTGAGTAATCTTACCCCTGTTCTGCTTAATCCCATGAATAATCAATCCAATGTAAATGTGTGCTAATGCCCCTGATAAAAACCCTGGCTGGGCAAGCGACAGGGCTTTTTCCTGAGATGGGAGGAATTGGCCACGTGGCCCCGGTCTCTCTTTCCCCGCGTGTCTCGGTATGAGATTCATACACGCATCGGGTCACAGTCACCCACGGGTATCGGCGGGTTCGATTCCCACCCGTGTCAGATGGCGCCCGGACGTTGGGCATCTGAGGACCATGAAGTCAAGACTGAAGACCCCCTGCCCTAAGGTAGGTTGAGAATTCACGCGAAATCGGGTCCGGTGAAGGACTCATCAACCCTCTGAGGTTGTTCCAGGACGGGGTAGAAAGTAAGAACTGGTACGAAAAAAGTTTTTGGCCACGATAAAATTTAAAGAACGCATCCGTACAAATCTGAAGGAGCGGATTCTGTATCACTGGTTATATAAAGTTTAATTCATTAAGAGACTAGGAACTTCTAACCCTGCTAGTTTGCCACTTATCAACAAAAGCCCTGAGCGCGCAACTCAGTCGCGCCAGCCGGCCTGACGGGAGCGAGGGCGGAACCCCTCGCAGCCACCCCAAGCTGTGTGCAGCGCAAGGAAGGGAAAAAGGCTCCTGGGGGCAGGGGAAGACCCTGTGGCGCGCCCTTGAAAAAACAAGCCGCTCGCCAAGCTCATCCTGGCGGGCAGCAGTGGGAAAAACTTCCTCCCTCGCTTCGGAGCGAGCGGGGGCTATCACCCTGCTGCCCTTGGGCGCCTATCCACCGACCACCTTTCGCTGTACAGGGCGCAAACTCCCGTTGCTGCGGCCTCCACAGCTGCCTCTCCCCCCGCCTCTCCCAACCAGGCTCCTGGCACCCAGCACGGGCTGCGCTCTCACACAGGCGGCCGTGGCTACAGGCGCCCGGCAGGCGGCGCCACGCTGGCTGGGAGAACTAACAAATCCACCAGCACTTCCCATTTAGATAAGTCAGTAGCAAAAAAGATCTCACTCTATGGTTTGCCCGGGGCCCTGCCTGCTGATAGAGGCATGGCTCCGCTCGCTTCTCCCGCAGTCGGGGTGGGACGGGCTCCCTCCTCCCAAAAACTAAGAAGGACCTTCCTGGGCATAAGGTGAAGAAAAGGTAGAAAAATCGACAGCTTAGGCAGCGCTCTTCAGGAAAGAAAAAACAATAACTTAAAGAATCCATAGCTTGAAAAGTTCACTCCTCTGTCTCCCAAGCCAATTTCTTTACCATCTCTTAACTAAAGAAAAATAGCTAGCAGGAAGCGGTTCAACAGCGCTCAGCAATGGGGGCGGGGAGAAAGGGCCTAATCTCTTTTTCATCTCTTTTAACAAAGAAAGGCTAAGAAACATTATCCTAGCACATCCTAGACCCTGCCTACAATTAAAATGGCCGCTGCAAGCTAGAACTACAAAACTGGAGGCCATATCTAATGATGTCATAAAGAAACGCCTCCAAATATGCCAATAGAACTGAGAAACCCAGCGGTCAGGTCTATCTCCCTGGCAACTCTGGGAAGGAGGCCAGAGTTAAAAGCTCTCCTGTTACCACCTCACCTAATAATCAGGAACAGCTTTAAATCTTTAAGAATACTTCAAATAAAACCAATCAGGCTTCCCCCATCTCTCAAAATTCACCCTAATCTCTGCATTTAACCCCAAAGAAAATTGTGTCCTTAGGTAATTTGAAAAATAGATGTTACTGTTCATTTTTAAGTGCTTAATAATCTAAGATAAAGTTTTAAAAATTATAATTCTTTTGGATTATTAAAACAATATTTTATCCTAATTCAGATTTTTAAAAATACTGGATATTTTCCTAATATAAGAATTTTCCCCATTTAATTAAAAATATGTTAGGTAAGCCTGGCTGGTGTAGCTCAGTGGATTGAGCGCGGGCTGGGAACCAGAGGGTCCTGGTTCGATTCCCAGTCGGGGTACATGCCTGGGTTGCGGGCCAGGTCCCCAGTGAGGGCCATGTGAGAGGCAACCATACATTGCTCTTTCTCCCTCCCTTCTCCTCTCTCTGAAAATAAATAAATAAAATCTTAAAAAAAATGTTAGGTAAAAATTACAATGATATCAGGTAGCAAGAAATAACATTCCAAAGCTACCATTTATAATATAATTTGCAAATACATTTTAATACTGCTGCCTTAGTTTTGAAGGACTCACATTGGTTGAGTGCAGGTTTGTGTGTGTTTAGAGTTTGCAGTCATGTTTCTGGGTGACCTCTGAGTTTATCATTAAAATTAAGAAATAAAATATTGAAGAAGGCATATGGCAGATGGGTAAAACCTGCATTAATAAACAATAGTGCTATTTTAATACTACATAATTATAAAAATTATATTAATACCTTATAGCAAAATATATGTTGTAATAATATTCAGATAGATTGTGAATAGTCAGTGAAGAAAGATTTAAGAAAGTATAGAAAGCTAAGAAAGTTCAGGACTGTGGGAAAGGAGGGTAGGAGGAAGTGAAGAAAAGAAAGCTGGACAGAGGTTGGCATCTTTGCCAGGTAGGGAAGATAGGATTGAAGGCAAGACTGTAAATTGTATGTATTAAGTTTTGAAATGAAATTAGGAAGGAAAAGGCTTAACGGGTGTCCAAGTTAGAAAGAAAAGTTTTGCCTGGCCATTTCATCTACCACTCAGGATTATCTCTTAATAAAAAATTCTAGGCTATAGGTAAAAATTTGAATAATACCTCCCTGAATACCCAGTATAACAGATGTTTATAATAAACTGATATTTCTTTATAAAACTGAGTTTAAAAATGCTAGTTTGTTTAAGTTTTATTTTTGTTTCAAGGCATTTTCACTAAACCTCTAACAATCGAAATAAAATCTAATATTATTCTGTATTGCTTATAATCTGTTCCCACAGTCTACTCCAAAGTCATTTACAATTATTCTTCTCAAATAATTGGAAAACTCAAAAGAAATATGTATGTTTTCAATCTAATTCCTCCTTGTGCCAAAGCCGTGACCATTTTATTATAAAAATGAAATATAGGTTTACAGTCTTCCGGAAAAAAACAGCCATTTTTTGCGAAAAACATAACACCAATTTTTAACTCAGTTATTGGGGAGACTGGCTACCTCCCCATAAAAAAATTGGCTAATGAAGGTCACTAAAGGCACTTGACGGGTAAATGCTTCACCAGAGAAATGTATCAACTCCTGAAAATAGTTCACAAGACTACGGGGGGCCGGCTGGTTCTTCCACAAACCCCCCTCACTAGAAGGTCAGCAAAAATGCTAATTGTCAAAAGTTTGCTTTTAATCTTCCATCAAAAATTCTTAAACAACCATATCAAAAATAACAGTAAAAAAATTTTTGCCTCATAGAATAAAAAGAGGCCCCACATTATAAAGATACTGAAAAGGTTTTAAATATCAAGATTAATATCTCTCCAAAATATATTTATAGGCAAATGTGCATTATCACTTTTAAGCAAATATTCATGTTTAATAGCCTCATTTTTCTTTAATACTTGAAATAAAGAAAGCTAAAACACTTCATATTTAATCTGTTAAACCTGCTGTGAAAGCCATAACTTATAGGTGTTTTCTAAATAAACTGTAGAAATCCAGGATTTATAATTTTTTAATCTAAACTTAGACTTTACAGTAAAAGAGGCCAGGTGTAGGTTTGATTTGGGGGAAGGAGGTGTCTCTATGTTTTTTCCACAGAATACACAAAACCCCCACCACTCCAAGATGCTTAACCCCCTGGCTTCCCCAGAAAGCCACTGGCAGCCTGTCTCCAGTCTCCTGGCTGAAGAAAAAGGAAACTCCAAAATCGCCGCATCGCCAAATCATCATTAGGACCCCTACTTTGGGTCGGGTAACAACACTCACCAGCCACATTCTCTGGCAATCAGGGTGCCAGATTCTAGCCAATAATAATACTATTATCTCAATATTCTCTCTGTACTGACTATAATTCTCTATAATTTTAATAAATATAATATACAAGACTTCATACAATATAAACTTCGTCTTTAAACTTCAATTTGCAGTTAAAGATTTAGGAATTAATCTAATGTTATAATCTAGTTATTAATCTGCTCCTCAAAATTATCTTTTAAGGAGTAACCCAAAACTTAAGTAAAGAATATAATTAATATAATATATGAGAATATTTTCTAAAATATCATACAATTTAATCATTATGATTTTTAAAACATAATGTGTTAATCTTGGACCGGATTGCTAAAATCTTGTTTGTATCCCAAATTTATATAGAATGATATCTGTAATGTTGTCCAATAATGGGTGTCTACCACAGCAACTTTTCCAAAATAAATATATAAATCTGATAGCTGCTCACCAACTCTCCCAGGGCTGAATTGTTTTTTAATAATAAATAAAATTAAAACATAGACATGGGTCTTATATGCAAAACTGATCATTTTGCATAAAACACCCAGGTTATTCTTTAAATCTATAACTAATCTCTCAAGAAAAACTGGCCAGTTTTCAGAGAGAATCAATTATTCAAGCCCTTGACATTTATTCATCTTTAACCAGAAGTCCTTACAAACTTTAAACCCTATTTATTATCAGAAAAAAGGGGGAGCAGGTCAGAATATCTCTCCCAAAGATTTAAGCACGATTTTTTTACAATTTAAATAATTTTTTTGATTCGCAGTATTAGTCCAAGCAACCACCCCATTCAATTCAAGTCCTTAGCCCCACATCTTAGCTAGGAAGAGAAGGGTCTGTTTCTGTTTTTTCCACAGAAAAATCTCCAAAACTGCTGACAAGGAAAGCAAAGCCATGTGACAGAAGAAAGACTTCCCTAGCAGCAACCTAATTTCTCATCATCAAAAGGGAATCTACTAATCCAGGATTCTCCAAGCTACACATCAAATATCCTTACTACTAATCTAAAAGGACAAATCAACAGACTGCAATTGGAATTACATCAGCGGTTGCAGGACATCCAATGCCTGTCTAAACAGGAAATATTTAAAACCCTCCAGGACAATTTCAATGGACTTCACCCTAAAATTTAATTTATTAATTTTTATCTGAAATTATGGGTCTTCATAGCCACTGATTGTTTACTAATTATGTTTATAATCTGTGTGCTTTGCTACATTTGTAATTTATTCTCCCAAGGTTGTAAAAGGGACCAGCAAGTAACAAACTTTATCAAATTAATCCAGCTTCTAAATTCTCATAAGAAATACAAGGGGAGATATAAAAATTCTTTTCACACGCATGAAAAATCGTAGCCCAGAAAAATCACGCGTGTCAGAGCTCAGCTCCGCGTGAAGAAAAATCA
>PVJI01029848.1:0-14841 GCA_004026765.1 Micronycteris hirsuta
TACCGATGTTTACCTCTACGACTTTTATGGTGTCATGACTTACAT
Organism: Micronycteris hirsuta; assembly: GCA_004026765.1. Classification (NCBI taxonomy): domain Eukaryota; kingdom Metazoa; phylum Chordata; class Mammalia; order Chiroptera; family Phyllostomidae; genus Micronycteris; species Micronycteris hirsuta. The sequence continues at coordinate 46 of PVJI01029848.1, forward strand.
TGAAGTCTTTCATTCACCTTGAATTTATTTTTGTGTATGGTGTAAGTTGGTGCTCGAGTTTCATGTTTTTGCAGGTCGCCATCCAGATTTCCCAACACCATTTGTTGAAAAGGCTATTATATTCCATTTTATGTTTTTGCACCCTTTGTCAAAGATTAATTGCCCATAGAGACTCGGGTTTATTTCTGGGCTCTCTATTCTGTTCCATTGGTCTATCTGTCTGTTTTTATGCCAGTACCAAGCTGTTTTGATTACAGTGGCCTTGTAATATAGTTTGATATCAGGAATTGTGATCCCTCCTGCTTTGCTCTTCTTTCTCAAAATTGCAGCTGATATTCAGGGATCTTTATGGTTCCATATAACTTTTTGAAGTGTTTGTTCTATATCCATGAAATATGTCATTGGTACTTTGATAGGGATTGCATTGAATCTATATATTGCTTTAGGGTGTATGGACATTTTGATGATGTTCATTCTTCCAATCCATGAGCATGGTATATGTTTCCATTGGTTTGTGTCTTCCATGATTTCTCTCTTCAGTGTTGTGTAGTTTTCTGAGTACAGGTCTTTTACCTCCTTGGTTAGGTTTATTCCTGGGTATTTTATTTTTTTGTTGCTATATCTAATGGGATTTTTTTCCTGATTTCTGTTTCTGCTGTTTCTCTGTTGGTATACAAAAGTGACTTTGATTTATGGATATTGACTTTATATCCTGCTGTTTTGCCAAATTGAATTATTAGATCAAGTACTTTTTTTGGCGGGGTCTATAGGATTTTCTAAGTATACTATCATGTCATCTGCAATCAGAGACAGTTTTGTTTCCTCCTTTCCAATTTGGATGCCTTTTATTCCTTTTCTTGTCTGATTGCTGTGGCCAAAACTTCCAGAACTATGTTGAATAGAAGTGGTGATAGTGGGCAACCTTGTCTTGTTCCTGATCTTAGTGGGAAAGATTTTAGTTTTTGTCCATTGAGTATAACGTTGGCTGTAGGTTTCTCATATATGGCCTTTATTATGTTGAGAAATGCTCCCTCTATTCCCACTTAGCTAAGTGTTTTTATCATAAATGGATGCTGTACCTTATCGAATGATTTTTCTGCATCTATTGATATGATCATGTGATTTTTGTCTTTGCTTTTGTTTATGTGATGTATTACGTTTATTATTTTGCGAATGTTGTACCATCCTTGCATCCCTGGGATGAAACGCACCTGGTCATGGTGAATGATGTTTTTAATGTATTGCTGGATGCGATTTGCTAATATTTTGTTGAGAATTTTAGCATCAATATTCATCAGTGATATTGGCCTGAAGTTTTCTTTCTTTGTTGTGTCTTTTTCTGGTTTGGGGATTAGGTTGATGCTGGCATCATAAAAAGAGTTTGGGAGTCTTCCATCATTTTGGATTTTTTGGAATAGTCTGTGAAGGTTAGGGGTTAGTTCCTCCTTAAATGCTTTGTAGAATGCTCCTGTGAAACCATCTGGTCCAGGGCTTTTGTGTGTTGAGAGTTTTTTGTTTAATGCTTTAATTTCATCCACTGATTATCTTTATGGTTGGTTCAGGCTTTCTGTTTCTTCCTTATTGAGTTTTGGAAGATTATATTTTTTCTAAAAATTTGTCCATTTCTCCTAGGTTTTCATATTTCTTGGCATACAGTTCTTTGTAGTAGTGACTTACAATCCTTTGTATTTCTGTGGCATCAGTTGTAATATCTCCTCTTTCATTTATGGTTGAGTTTATTTGGGTCCCCTCTCTTTTTTTCTTGATGAGCCTGCTTAAAGGCTTGTCCATTTTGTTTATCTTTTCAAAGAACCAGCTCCTGGATTCATTGATCCTTCGAATCGTCCTTTTAGTTTCTAAGTCATTTAATTCTGATCTGATCTTGGTTATTTCCTTCCTTCTACTTGCTCTGGGTGGTCTTTGCTGTTGTTCCTCGAGTTCTTGTAGGTGTAGGGTTAGGTTGTTTGAGTAAACTGTTTCTGTTTTTTTTTTTTTTTAGGTAGGCCTGTATCGCTATGAACTTCCCTCTCAGGACTGCCTCGCTGTGTCCCATAAGTTTTGGGTTGTTGTCAGTTCATTTTCATTTGTTTCAAGGAACTTTTTGATTTCTTCCCTAATCTCATCCTTGACCCATTCATTTTTTACCAGCATGCTATTCAGTCTCCATGATTTTGAGTGTTTTGGGGTTTTTTCCTTTGGGTTGGTTTCTAATTTCAGTCCCTTGTGGTCAGAGAAAATATTTGGTATGATTTCAATTTTTTTGAATTTCTTGAGGCTTGTTTTGTGTCCTATCATATGGTCTATTTTTGAAAATGTTCTATGTGCATTTGAAAAGAATGTGTATTTAGCTTCTTTGGTGTGAAGGGCCCTATATATATCAGTTAAGTCCATTTCTTCTAGCGCATTGTTCAATGCCACAATATGTTTGCTGATATTTTGTTTGGAGGATCTGTCCATTTAGGACAGTGGGGTGTTGAAGTCCCCTACTATAATTGTGTTGCTCTCAATGTCTTTCTTGAAGTCCTCCAAGATTTTCTTTATGTATTTGGGTGCTCCTGTGTTGGGTGCATATATATTTACAATGTTTATGTCTTCTTGGTGGATTCTTCTCTTGAGTTACATAACGTGTCATTCTAGATCTCTCTTGATGGCCCTTTTTTGAAGTCTATTTTGTCTGATATGAGTATTTCTACCCCAGCTCTTTTTTCTTGTCCGTTTGCTTGGAAAACTTGTTTCCAGCCCTTCACTTTCAGTCTGTGTAAGTCTTTTGTCCTGAGATGAGTCTTTTGTAGGCAGCATATGTGTGGGTCATGCTTTCTTATCTATCCGCTATTCTATGTCTTTTAATTAGTGCATTGAATCCATTTACGTTTAAGGTTATTATTGATAGGTACCATTTTTTTTTGTACCTGTGTTCCTCACTCTCTCTCTTTCCCTTCCTTTCCTTAAATCAGTCCCTTCAGGATCTCTTGCAGAGCTGGTTTGGTGGAGGTGTATTCTTTGAGACTTCTTTTGTCTGGGAAGCTCCTTATTTGGCCATCTATCTTGATTGAGAGCCTTGCTGGGTAGAGTAGTCTTGGTTGCAGGCCTCTGGTTCTCATTGCTTCGAATATTTCTTGCCATTCCCTTATGGCTTGGAGTGTTTCCATTGAGAAGTCAGCTGTTAACCTTGTTGGAGTTCCCTTGTATGTTAAATCCTGCTTCTGCCTCGCTGCCTTTAGAATTCTCTCTTTGTCTTGGAATTTTGCCCTTTTAATGATGATGTGTCTTGAAGTGGGCCTGTTAGGGTTCCTTTTGATTGGGACTCTCTGTATTTCCTGGATTTGTGTGACTTTTTCTCTCATCAGATTAGGGAAGTTTTCCATCATTACTTTTTTGAACAGGTTTTCCCTCCCTTGCTGCTCTTCCTCTCCTTCTGGTATCCCTATTATACGAATATTGTTACGTTTCATGTTGTCCTGCATTTCCCTTAATACCTCTTCATTCTTTCTGAGCCTCTTTTCCTGTTCTTGCTCTTTTTGGGTGTTTTTTTCAACCTTGTCCTCCAGCTCGCTGATCCGATCCTCTACCTCATCGAGCCTGCTTTTGATTCCTTCTATTGTGTTCTTCAGTTCAGATTTTGTATTCTTTATTTCTTCTTAGCCCTTGTGAATAGTTTCTATTTCCTTTTTCATGTTGACATAGTTTACAGTGAGTTCATTATAGTTTCCCTGTAATTTCTGGTAATTTTCTGTGAGTTAATCAAGCATCTCGAGTTTCTTGAGCTGCCTGATAACATATGCTTTGAACTCAATATCTGATAGTTGGCTTGCCTCTGTTTCATTTATCATTCTTTCTGGGGCTTCCTCCTTTCCTTTCCTTTGGGGATTGTTTCTTTGTCTTCCCATTGTTTGTGAGATTCTTCTTGCTAGCCTCTGATTCTTAAATTGATCTGTCAAGTTCTCTGGAACAGCGATGTTAATTTTTGTTACTGTCTCTGTTTTTTTTAGGCTGGCTCTTTTCTGAGACCCACTCTATTCTCGTCACAATTCCAGGTTTCAGTGTCTCACCTGTGGATAAAGAAGAGAAGGGAAGGGAGAAAAAAAAGAGAGAAAGAGAAAAAAAAGAAGAAAAAAATAAAATAAAATAAAAAGTAATAAAAAATAAAAAACAAAAAGAGGAGAGAACTAGGAGTACTAAATGTAGGGATGGTAGAAGGAATTAAAAAATATATATATAAAAGGACAGAAAGGAAGAAGGGTGAGGGAAAACTGACTAAGAAGCAAACAGAAAACCAAAACAAAGAAACAAAACAAAACAATAAAAAATTAAAAAAAAAAAAACTTCTGTTGTCTGGCTGTAAAAAGTGTCCAGTCAGGCCTGCTCTTCTGGTCCTTCTGTCTGTGACGGGCTGGGACGATATCAGGTTTCCTTTTCCTTTCTTCCTTCCTGAGCTGCACACTTAGCTGCCATCCTGCTTTCAGCCCAGTTGCTAGGAATTTGCAACACTCCTCCTGGGTTGCCTAGTCTCCACACTGAGTCAGGAGTCCATGAGGTCTGTGGCTTCCCTCAATGGAACTTGATTGGTTTCCCCTCTCCCTGTTCCATGGAAGCAGTCGGAACCGCAGGTCTCGGATCACAGGTGCTGAGCTGTGTCTCGGTCCCTCCAGGAGTGAGCTCCGAGCCCCTGAATTCACAGACCACTTCTGTCTCTGGACTCGGCTCCCGTGAGCCCCCGGCCTGGGCGCCCGGTTGCCCACTAACCCGAGTCGCCCCTGACTGGCTTCTCAGGGTGCACACCCAGTCCCAGAGCTCCGGGCTGCGGGTCTCCCGTTCAGTTCAATCTCCAATTCCTCCCGCTGGGATCACCAGCCTCTTCAGACCAGTCCCCACGTACACACCAACCTCTGGCCTGCTGGGTACCAAGCCTCACAAATGAAAAAATTTTTAAAAACTGAATAATGTAATGGAAGCAAGAAGTCTAATGTTAACAGTAATGTTTACTATACCATGAAAGCTATGATACAAGGCCACTAAGACTGTGCCTACATTTTTATTGTTTCCCATTTGGGAAAAGCTTCTCTAAGCCTTTTTAGCATGTGATTTTCATAGTACTTACTAAGATCCTTGCAGAGAAATAAAAACAAATATCTTCCTAATTTCTTACATGAGTTTTAAAGTTCAAAATAACAAAACCAAGTAGCATAACTATATTCCCTGAAGATAAAATTGCCAAGAATTTTTGGAAATAAAGCTTCCTTACTATGAAAAACCCTCATCTTCTTAATTGTATCACTTTTCAGTAAGTACTGGAAAGAGTCTGACTTTGGGGATCTTGAGGAAATTCCTTAATTATGCTTTGGTTTTGTGAATTTCTTTAGAGGCTCCATTAACTTTACCGTTGTAAGAAACACTTTGTCCCCAATTATTTATTGTGGATTTGTGTCTTAATGTCTAAGATGGATGTAAAGGCCAAACTAATAACCTAATCTCTAATTTTATCTCATCATCTCAAAAACATATCTTTGCACCTATTACCTAAAGGAATAATTAGAGGGAATGGTAGTGTGGTTTAATGGTTAGAGACTTGGCCTGAGAATTAAAGAACTTTTACTCTCACTCCTTGAGCTGATTCTGTGTCACTGGTTAACTCTTTAACTCGTAAATGTAGAGTTTTCCAAAGGAAAACCAACACTTATCTGGAGGTGATGAGACTGGTATTTTTTCTGAATAAATCCACTATGTAATGTTTTGGATGAATACAATTTATTTTGAGGTTTTTGCAATCAGTGGTAGATTTTGAGGGCTGCTATAAAGAGAGAGCTCATGACCAGGATTGAGCAAAGGCCCATTCTCTGGTTGACCTGGGTTTACTGTTGAATGTCAGTTAAGGCATAATGGACTCTGGGGGATTTGCTTGATTTTAGAAAACAATCCTAGTACTATAAAAGTTTGAAAATATCAATTTAATTTTACTTCCAGCCAAATCTATAATGTTCTTTTGATAGTAGTATACTATTATAGCTGCTGTTCTATCCAAAAGCACATAGGTGTTTGAAGAGAAAAAGCAAAATAATATATTTCCACTCTTCCCTATATATATTCCTAAATCCACTGGAAAAAATATGAAAGAAGTAAAGCACTGTGATAACACAACAGTGTATCTTTTAACCAAGATGAAAAAGTTGATTCTGTTTCTGCCCGATTTTTCAATGATTCTGTGGAGGCATGAGAACTTGGAGTTGCCAAATCTGCTATTTTTTTTTCCTGACATTGTTCTTCCATACCCATATTTTTAAACTGTGGAGAAATTGTACCTTTTTTCTGGGGAAATATAAATTATCACTATTGGCTCAATTAAAAAATAGAATAAAGAAAGAAAAGATTGAGATAGTCATCAAGATTGGACCCACAGAGTGAATTAGCCTCTGGTGATTTTACAGTTAACTTCTATGAAACTTCCAAGAAATAAGTAATCCTGAGCACATAAGAAATTAATTTCATGTGGGTTGGTATTTGCTAAGGTCTTTAAATAATTATGAATTGTGGCCAAGAAAGTTTATCATGAATGTAAGGTTGGCTCAATATTAGTCTATTAATGCTATTGTCTACATTAACGGAACAAATGGAAAAAATCAATCACTCATACAGATGTCTAAAAGACATTTGATAAAATTCAACACCCAACTTCTAGTTTAAGAGTTAGCTCACACACATTTTATTCCAAAACAAATAGAAATCCTTATTCAGTGTGATTTCCAGAGGCCAGAAGTAAAGAGTGACCTGTAGCCCAAGAGCAAGCCAATACATTAACAATTTGGTGGTCTCAAGGGATGTTTCAAACATATATATGAGTTCTTTTTAATAGTTTATTTTTATTGCATTTTACATTATTATTTATCCTCCTTATACCCTTTTACACCTCTACCCCTCTATCCCCCACAATCAACACACGGTTGTTCATATTCATGAGTCCTTTTACAGGAACTTTTTTTCTTGATTTCTCCATCCCCCAATTTAACCGCCACCCTCATGCTCAGAGCTTTCAGCCTGCTCTCTGTTTTGCTTGTATATATTTTGCTTGTTAGTTCAGTTGGTTCATTAGATTCCACATATGAGTGAAAAATGTGCTTGTATAACTGGACTGTTTTCTTCAGAAATTCTTAGCCCAGTAAAGAAAGACATGTGACTAATAATTTTGTGAGGCATTGGCTTCTAAAGCAAAGCTCTAATGGCAAATTTCCAGCTCTTTGAGGGTGGCAACAAACTGAGTTTAAAGCACCAGTTAACAGAGGGAACAAGAAGAAGCTGAAAAGGTGGTTCATATAAACTATTAAAGTTAATTTTCAAAAAGTAAATTCTTCTGGCAAACCAAGAAACAAATCAACATGATTCATAGTTGAATAAATCCTAGCTAGGTTTGGCTTCTGGAGGGTCTATCTGCAATTATCTAAGGGACTCACATCATTTTTTTGTGTGTGCTTTTTCAGTGTAAATCCTGCTCAGTGTTTTTATTCACAGCCAAATGCAGACACCTTCCACTCTGTTGCCTAACAGCAAGCTGCTTGTGAGAATCATCAATTATTGTAAGTGTTCTTAGAGTTTCCTCACAAACACAGATTCCTGGGCAAACTGCATTACAATGTGGTTGGGAAGGATATCCATCCATTCCCTTGCTGGTTAAGGCAGATCCTCTACCTGATCTATAGGGAGAAATTTCTCCCAGGCAAGCATCCTTAAGTAGCTGCCTCAGGGGCAATTGCCTCCTAAGGGACATTGCATGTGTTTAGAATTCATTGTCATCATTACCTCTGACTGCATTTCATAAAACTTCTTGCCCCAGAAGCCAGACTTAGGGAGCATGCAGCCTAGTCTTGGGAAAAATTGAAGACATTTCTAAATCTTACCAGTGGGAATCTGGGGAACAAATATGGAAATAAAGTTTTAGGCATAAAACCAAGAAGGATAAATTTGAAGTTTTGATCTGGCTAAATTTATTGATATATGTACAGGCTTAGCTAGGATTTGGAATTTAATGTATAGACATAAACACTAGAGTAGCTGAGCTGGCTCATGGTTGCCCAGATTCAGTGGTGGCTTATAATCAGTGGGGTATATGCTGGAATTCCGCTGATATACTACAGAGGAAGGTGTCTGAAGTCTCAGGGAAGTAAGAACATTGAGTTAGATTGATACGTGCATGCCTGTCACCTCCTCCATTGCATATTTTTAAGAGGCCTCGAGAATACCCTCTTCTCCCAATCACTAAGAAATGCATTAAGAGGAGCATGAAGATCCTGGGAAAGCTCTACAGTGGTGCCTTCTCCAGGCTGAAGATGGTGATGAAGGATGAAACTGAGTTCCCATTTTGGTCTTTATAGCAATAGTGGACCCTGGAACTGGAGACATCAGAGAGGAGGTGTTCAATTCCACACTAAAGCCCAGGAATCAAGGCATAATTAGAAATTTTGACATACGGGTTTCTATGGTGATAATATGGAGGGTAACCTAGTAAGTCGTTGCTTAATATCCATTTTTGAGATGTTTTAGGTAGAATAATAATTTGATTCACTGTGGAGACCATTTGCATCATCCTATCCAGCTCTCAGCAAGTAGTTTAAACACAGAGCACCTCAAATGAATAGAAATTGAGTTCCATAAAGGAAAAGCCCATCAGCACAATGAAAGGCATATACTCCAAATATTCTTGGCACTTTTTCTGGAGGACCTGTAGTTATTTGTCAGATACACTGGGGAAAGGGGATATCTTGTCTTTTGGTGGGTTATTAGAATGTGATGTAAAGACATACAAACTTCTAGAATCCAGTAAGTCCCTGTGACCCAGTGATCAGACTGGAGTATTGGCCTAAGCCCTGCCCTCTCTGAGTGCAGCTCACTTGCATCCCCAACTCTGGATCTCCATTGTAATGCAAAGTCCTGATCTTATCTTAGAGACCACTGATCTTCTTGACCTTCCATTGAACATCACAGCACTCCATCTTATTAAGGACATTCTGTTAAATGGACAAAAGTTCAGCCCTGGCTGGTGTAGCTCAGTGGATTGAGCGTGGGCTGCGAACCAAACGGTTGCCGGTTCAATTCCTAGTAGGGCACATGCCTGGGTTGCAGGCTAGGTCCCAGTGGGGACCACGTGAGAGGCAACCTCACATTGATGTTTCTCCCCCTCTCTTTCTCCCTCCCTTCCCTTCTGTCTAAAAATAAATACATATTTTTTTTTAATGGACAAAGGTTCAGAAAACTCTCCAAATGTAACTCTGGAGGCTTGGGCTTTTACACTACTTATTCTCCACAAAGAGGCCTTCTTTCCACACACCCGTATGGTGTTACAGGAAAATTGACTCAGTCAAGACACTGGAGGTAGTGAAGAGGCCGTTTATTTATGCATGAGGACCCAGAGGAGTGGTCTCCAAATTCTGGGCCCCAAGTTGCAGTTTTTGGTTCCTTTTATCTGCTTTAGTGTGGGCAGGGTCTTTTCTCTCTCTCTCTCTCTCTCTCTCTCTCTCTCTCTCTCTCTCTTTTTCTCAAAGCACTTTACAGAAGGAAAAGAGAAGTGGTTAACAGGCTTCAGCTAAAACTGGGGCAAGGGAAGTGGTTGACAGCTTCAACTGAACCTGGGCATCTCAGTCTTTTTAATTTCTTTAACAATGGCAAACTCTTCACCTCCATTCAGCCTTTATGAAAATGTGTATTTTTTAAGAAAGCTCCCCTGATTAACCTATTTAAAACCTTTCACAAGACAAAGATGGCAGAGGAGGAGTGGAAGCTACACTAACTTCCTCTGGAGTTACAACTAAATTGTAGAAAAATAATCCTAAATAACAAACTGAACACTAGCTGTAGAGAAGCCTTATTACCAAGGACTCACAGGAGAAATCACAATGCCACAATATGACTGAGAGTGCAAAGGAGGTGTGAGAGGGCTGGCTGGACCCCCATGGGAGGAAGCTGGAGTTCTGGAAGGATTATTTCAGTGGTTGGGGCTTACCTCTGAGAAGTGTGGAGTCTAAACCCACACTTCTGGGTTTCCAAGCCTACAGCACCAGAGCTGGGAAAGAAACCCAGATAGTACCCAACTGTGAAAAGGAGCAAGGTTTCTGTCTGCAATAGACAGATGGCTAGAGAAGCAGAGAGCCTCTTAAAGGGCCACCACACAAAATTTCATTTGCAACCAACTTACCTGGGCTCTGGCAGAGGAAGAGCAGAGTGGACTAGAGACATGTGAGGGAAGTTTGAAGCTGGTGGCTCTGGAATAAGAGCTGAGGGACAGTTGCCAAGATCTCTGTGCTGAGTCTTTCCCACACTGCAAGAGCCATCCTTCCAGAGAGAACACTCCCCTCCAAGTAGCATAGCTTGAAGGAAAGCAATACCTCCCTGCAGGAATTACTCTGTCCCACCCTGTGGCACTTAACCAGGATGCTGAGACGTACATCTTGAGGCTGTAATGTTGATTAGGTTTAACTAAGGCATATGTCTGGGACTTTAACAGACTACCCTCCAGGCCCAGTGCTGGTAAAAGCCAACCTTGGTATGCAGCCTGGTTCTTTCTGCACAAAATCAGGCCCAGAAGAGGGAGCTGCATGATGTGGATCACTCATAGCTCCAAATTGGTTGCCCAGGGCCAGTCACAGCAGCATCTCACAAAAGCCTCACCAATCCTTTGCAGATCTACTTAACATAAATAAATAAATTCAAAGAAGCAGCCAAATGGAAAGACAAAGAAACAGACCTCAAGACAAAGAACAAGGTAATTCTTCAGAAGAAAAACTAGGTAAAATGGATGCAAGCAATATATCAGATAAAAAGCTTAGAGGAATGATTATAAGGATACTCAATGGCATAAAAAAAGACAAAGTTTCTGGAAACAAGTGAAAATCAACATACAACACTCCAAAACTTATGGAACACAGAAAAGGAAGTACTGTGAGGGAAGTCCACAGCAATACAAGCCTATCTAAAAAAAGATAGAAACATTTCAAATAAAAAACCTAACCCTACATCTACAAGAACTGGAGGAACAATAACAAACAAAGCCAAGAGTCACAAGAGGAGGGAAATAACCAAGATCAGACCAAAGTTAAATGGCACAGAGACTAAACGAAATATTCAAAGGATCAATAAACAGGGACTGGGTTCTTTGAAAAGATAAACAAAATTGACAAGCCTTTAAGCAGACTCATAAAGAAAAAAAGAGAGAGGACCCAAATAAATAAAATCAGAAATGAAAGAGGAGAGATTACAACCAAGACCACAGAAATACAAAAGAATGTAAGAAATTATTAGGAAAAACTATATGCCAAGAAATTTGAAAACCTAGGTGAAGTGGACACATTTGTAGAAAAATATTATCTTCCAAAACAAATGAAGAAGAAGCCAAAAGCCTGAACAGACCGATAACAGCAGATGAAATCTAAACAGTAGTCAAAAAACTCCTGCCACAAAAAGGCCATTGACTGGATGGTTTCATAGGAGAATTTTACAAAACATTTAAGGAAGAGCTAATCCCTATCCTTCAAAGACTAATCCAAAAAATGCAAGAAGAGGGAAGACTCACATGCTCCTTTTATGAATCCAGCATCATCCTATTCCCAAAACCAGAAAAGATATAACAAAGAAAGAAAACTACAGGCCAATATTGCTGATGAACATAGACACTAAAATTCTTAACAAAATATTGGCAATGGCATCTAGCAAAACATTAAAAAGATCATACACCATAATCAAGTGGTATTCACTCCAGGAATGCAACGATAGTATAATATTCATAAATCAATAAATGTAACACATCACCAAAAAAAAAAAAAAGAAATACAAAAATCACATGATCATGTCAATAGATTCAGAAAAAGCATTTGATAAGGTACAGCACCCATTTATGATAAAAAAAAACACTCAGGAAAGTGGAAATAGAGGGAGCATACCTCAACATAATAAAGGCCATATATGAGCAACCTACAGCCAACATCATATTCAATGGGCAAAACTATAAGTGTTCTCCCTAACATTAATCACAAAACAAGGATGTCTGCTTTCACCACTTCTTTTCTACATATTATTGAAAGTCCTAGCCACTATGATCAGACAATAAAAAGAAATAAAAGGTATCCAAATTAGAAAGGAAGAAGCAAAACTGTCATTATTTGCAGATAACATGACCGTGCACATAGAAAATCCTATAGACTCCACCAAAAAAACTACTTGATCTAGAAAGTGAATGTGGCAAAACAGCAGAATACAAAGTCAATATTCAGAAAGTGAAAGCACTTTTGTACACCAACAACAAAATATAAAAACAGAAATCAGGAAAAAAATCCCATTTGCTATAGTGACAAGAAAAATGAAGTGCCTAGCAATAAACCTTACGAAGGAGGTAAAAAAACTGTGCTCAGAAAACTACACAATGCTGAAGAAAGAAATCAAGGAAGACACAAACAATGGAAAGCATATACCATGTTCAGGAACTAGAAGAATTAGCATCATCAAAATGTCCATACTACCCAAAGCAATTTATAGATTCAATGACATCCCTATGAAAATACAAACAAAATATGTCACAGAAATAGAAAAAACATCTCGAAAACTTATATGGAACCATACAAGACCCTGAACAACCACAGCAACTTTGAGAAAGAAGAACAAAATAGGAGGGATCACAATACGTGATACCAAACTGTATTACAAGGCAATGGTAATTAAAACAGACTGGTACTGGCATAGACACAGATAAACTGATCAATGGAACAGAAAAGACAGCCCAGAAATAAACCTAAATCTTATGTTCAATTAGTATTTGACAAAGGAGCAGAAGCATAACATGGAGTAAATATAGCCTCTTCAATAAATACTGTTGGGAGATCTGGACACCTACATACAAAAAAATGAAACTCAACCACCAACTTACACCAATCATAAAAATAAATTCAAGATGGATAGAAGACTTAAATATAAGTCACAACAAAATGAAAGTCCTAGGGGCAAAATAGGCAGGAAAAACTCAGATATTCCACCCAGCAATATTTTCACTGATATGCCTCTTAGAGCAATGGACATAAAGGAAGGAATAAAAAAATGAGACTTCATCAAAATAAAAATCTTCTGCATGGCTAAAGAAAGCATCAGCAAATTGAAAAGGGAACCAACCCAATGGTAAAACATATTTGCCAATGATACCTTGGCGAAGGGTTTCATGTGCAAAATATGTAAGAACTCACATGAATCCACTCCAGGAAGACAAATAATCCAATTTAAAAATGGGCAAAAGACTTCTACAGATGCTTCTCCAAGGAGGACATACAAAGAGTCTGGAGACATATGAAAAGATGCTCAGCATTGCTAGCCATCAGATAGATGCAAATTAAAACCACAATGCAATATCACTTCACACGGGTCAGAATGGCTGTCATAAACGAAACAGAAACCAAGTGTTGGAGACGATGTGCAGAAAAGGGAATCCAAGTTCACTGTTGGTGGGAATGCACACTGGTGCAGCCGCCATGGAGAACAGTATAGAATTTCTTCAGAAAACTAAAAATGGAACTTCTTTTTGACTTGGCGATTCCACTGCTAGGATTATATTCTAAGAAACCTGAAACACCAATCCAAAAGAACCTATGCACCCCAGTGTTCATAGCAGCACAATTTATGATAGCCAAGTGCTGGAAGCAACCTAAGTGCCCATCAGTAAATGAATGGATCAAAAATCTATGGTACATTTACACAACGGAATTCTACACAGCAGAAAGAATGAAGGAGCTCCTACCATTTACAACAGCATGGATGGAACTGGAGAGCATTATGCCAAGTGAAATAAGCCAGGTAGTGAAAGACAAATACCATATGATCTCACCTCTAAGTGGAACCTAATCAATACAACAAACAAGCAAATATAACCAGAGACATTGAAATTAAGTACAAATGGACAGTAACCAGAAGGAAGATGGGAGGGCATAATGGGGGGAAACAGGTGAAGGGTTTTCAGGAAAAACTATAAAGGACACACAGACAAAACCAAAGGGGAGTGGGATCAGGGAAGGGAGGTGGGGATGCCTGGGGTAGGGAGGAATTGTGGGGGGGAGTCAGAAAACTGTACTTGGACAACAATAAAATTAAAAAGAAATGGAAAAAATAAATATTGAGTTTCAATAAAAAATAAATAAATACAAGAAAAAAGAAAAAGAAAGAAAATCAACAAGGGGACACTAGACACACTAAATGACACACTAGATGAAATGGATTTCATTGATGTCTTCAGAGCATCTCATCCCAAAACAGCAGAATATACATACTTTTCTAGTGCACATGGAACATTTTCTAAAATAGATCACATGTTTGGACACAAAAAAAGTCTCAATAAATTTAAGAAGATTGAAATCATATCAAGCATCTTCTCTAAACACAATGCTGTGAAAACTAGAAATCAATCACATGGAGAACACTGAAAAATACACCAAGACATGGAAGGTAAACCACATGTTATTAAACAATAAATGGGTCAACAAAAAGATCAAGGAAGAAAGCAAAAGATACCTTGAAACAAATTAATATGAGAACACAATAATCCAAAATCTGTGGGACACAGGGAAAGCAATCCTAAGAGGGAAATTCATAGCATTACAGGCCTATCTCAAAAAAAAAAAAAAAAAAAAAAAAAAAAAAAAAAAAAAAAAAAAAAAAAAAAAAAAAAAAAAAAAAAAAAAAAAAAAAAAAAAAAAAAAAAAAAAAAAAAAAAAAAAAAAAAAAAAAAAAAAAAAAAAAAAAAAAAAAAAAAAAAAAAAAAAAAAAAAAAAAAAAAAAAAAAAA
>PVJI01029849.1:0-14847 GCA_004026765.1 Micronycteris hirsuta
CAGTCAGGGCACGTACAAGGCTCAACCAATACATGCATAAATAAGTAGAACAACACATCAATGTTTCTCTATCTCTCCCTTCTTCTCTCTCTAAAATCAATAAATACAAATAAGAAAAAATGCACTTCTGATGCAGCAAGTGTGTGTGCAAGGCCCAGCTGTGATGTCAGTAGAACATCTGCCTAATAGATAAATTTTCCTCTTTCCGAAGCTTTTGAATCATGCAGCAATTGCATTTTAGAGATGGAAGTCTGCTCACTCCTGGGCACTTGATCACCTCTCAGAGTCCCCTCATTGGTGAAATGAGCAGATCACGTCACGCTATCCTCAAGGCCTGGCCCATACTGATTTTCTGTGATTCTGTGAAGAACCTCAGAAACCATCTCTTCCAGGATCTATGTAAAAGGCTGCAGAATGTAGTGGCTAAGGGTGGGGAATCCAGGGCTAGAAAAACTAGGTTTGAATCTCAGCTTTGCCATCGGGCAGGTTTCCTCCCAGAGCCTCTGAAAAATGGAGGTAAAAATGGATGATAATGGCATCTCCACATCAGGATGCTTTAGGAGCAGCAGAGTCAACCACGGGAAGTGCTTACACCACAGCCAGGTGTACTGTGGGCACTCACTGAGTGTTGGTTCTTCTGTAAGTTGTGTATAGCAGGGATAACTGAAGGGCAAGGAGTAATTTTCCAGTCAAGACAGTGAGACCAGACTCTCCCAGGATTCTTGAGTCCAGCCTGGGCTCTCTCCACTGCCCTTCCCTGCCTGCCATATCTGCTACTTATCTTCACAGCATCCGCAGGACTTGGACAACCACGGCCACAGAAAAGCCCGTCTCTTTGGCCCGCTGATGCCCCAACAGTCAGGGAGGTTCGAGGATGCCTCTAAGTGCCAGGAAGCACCTGGAACTATTGTTTTTGACTCACATCTGCATCTCTACCTCTGCCAAGTTCCAATGTCCCATTTCTGGGCTCTGTCCCATCAGGAAGATCGTGTGTTGCCTTGGATGCAAGACATCTTGCTGGATTTGAGAACACTTTTCCTACTGGGTTTACATGATCTGTTCCATGATCCTCTGGTTCCAGGCTGTCAGTGCCCATCTGTTGAGTATTCACAGTGCTGGCCTTCGGTCACATCCTGACATAGGTCATCTCTGTGTGCCCAGTCAGAGGATCGACTCAGTCTTAACCTTGGTGTTTACCAGCTGCCTGCTTCCAGAGCCAGCTCTGGGCCAGCTCTCATTTCAGATCAGCCCCATCTTACCCCAGGGCACGTGTGGATTTGGGAATGGGTGTGTCAGGTGGAAGGCAGAAGTAAGAGAAACCCAGAGAGGATCAGCATTTTCTACAGTGAGTTAGAATACGGATTGACATTACTCTCACTAATAGCATCCTCTTACATTTATCACTTTGCCGTTGACAAAGCGCACATACACTCACTGCCCCACTTGCTCCTACAACAACCTTGTAAGGTAGGCTTGACGATCTGTGTTTAAGCAGTTGGTAAGCTTAGGCAGGGGAAGCTAAGTCACTTGCCTAAGGCCCCACAATTTTTGTAAGAGGGAGGATTGAAAACCAGGTCTGTCTGACCAAAAGTCCAGTACGCTTCCTGCTACAACCCGAGCTGGGGCCTCCGAGGGTGAAGAGGCCCAGAGCACAGGGAAAGAGGTCAGCAGGACAGGAAAGAGGAGTGGGGTCATCAGGAGGAGGGGCCAGAGGGCAGGAAGCCAGCTGTTCCATGGCACTGCATAGAGCACACCTTAGTGAGTCTGTCACCTTCCGGCTTCTCCCCTGGGTAGCCTTTAGCTGGATAAGGAGCCTTGGTAGCCTCTGCCGCAGGGGTCCCTATGCCTGTCTCCTCCCTTCCTGTCACAGCTCCCAGGAAGTGATGTGTCATGGAAATGAGCCTGAGCTGAAAAACCAATCAAATCTGAGTTTCAGTCTTTATTTTACTACCGAGAGATCTTGGGCAAGTTATGTAACATCCCTGAGCTTCTGTTTCTTCATCTGCAAAAAATGGAAGAAACACATCTGCCCTGTGTGTGGCCATGAAGATGACATTAAATAATGAACGCACTGTTGGCGGTAATTCTTGGTCAGTAATGGCCCTGTGATGAGGATTAGCCACATGGCCAGAGAAACCCAAGAGATCCTCCTGTGCAGGCCCGACTGAGCTGGGCCCCATCTTCTCTGGGCCCCATTTCTTTCCTGGAGACCCTGCTGTTTGGGAACTAAACAGTCCCTCCCCCTCGCTGGTGCTGATGCTGTTTCCTCTGGCTACAGACTTTCTGATGCTCCCTGCTTAGCAGTTGCTTAGCCAAGCTGGGCCAATTAAGCTGCATTCCTCTAATTGTTTTGGTGGCTTTTCTCTGAACTCCCTCCAACATGTCTACAAATTGGTTCTAAATTTAGACTCAAGCGCCAAGTCTTGGAGCTCTGAGCTTCTCCCTCCTCAAGCCAACCGTGAGGCTTGTGTGCCTTCAGTGGTTAGGGTTTGAGGTGTGCACCCTCTCTCTCTCTCTTTTTCTCTCCGCTCCCCTTCTCCCCCTAATCAACACAGAGGCAAGAAATGACTCTGTGACATGACTTATTTCATTTGCAGAGTTTTTCTTATTTAAAGTTCCAGAAAAGCGATGGTAGAGAATTAAAGGGGGGATTAATTAAACATATATATTCTTTCTAAGCTCTGGAAACTGCACAGAGAAAACAAAACAACTTTGAAACAGCAGGAGAGGGAGGTCAGGGGGTGGGAGCAGGAGTAGAGCGATTTCTTGTCTGCTCCTTTATGCTCTTCCCTCCCCCGTACACCTTCCTAGTTTGCATTAATTAAAGCATCAGCCTCAAGCAGAATTGCTGTGTCTAATAGAAAGACCCAACAGTGTCTTCATCAGGCAATTAGGGCTCTGATCCACAGGAGGCAGATTTCAAAGAGCCCTACCCTCCCTTCTCTCTTTTCCTCCCCTCTCCCTTCCTCTCCTCTTTAATGTCTTCTGGGTTTTCCTCCTCCTTCTCTCTCTCCCCTCCTCTTTGCACCTTCCTCTCTCCTCTCTTTCCACCACTCCCTCTTCCTTCCTCCTGTCTTCTTGTGTTCCTCGCTACTAATACCAAGTTCAGTTGTCAGGACCCTTTCATACCAGCAGAGTGACTTAACACTCCAAAGCTCTCCCACAGCCCTGGTCTCCCTAGAATTATACAACAGCCTTGCATGGGGCCAGGGCAAGTGACCATGGCTTTGCTGGGCAGAAGAGGAAATAAAGCCCAGAGAGATTCAGCAACGTACCCATGGTCATGCAGATCTGTATGAGCTCACAAAAAGACCCAGGACTTCTGGGCTCATTCTTGGTCACAGCTGATGCTCTCCAACATTTGTCAAAGGAAAGGATGATCTCACTGCTGGTTCAAGGATCAGATCAACAGAGCCAAAGGCTCATAGGAAAACCACTAGAGAAGCCAGATGTTTCCATTGTCTTGGAGCCTTATTCCCATCAACCCGGAGGATACCTGTGGACGGTCCCAGCCAACCAAGTAACCTGCCTCTTTTTTAAAAATATTTTATTTGTTTATTTTTAGACAGAGGGGAAGGGAGGGTGAAACAGAGGGAGAGAAACATCACTGTGTGGTTGCCTCACATGCGGCCCCCACTGGGGACCTGGCCAGCAACCCAGGCACGTGCTCTGACTGGGAATCAAACCGGCGACCCTTTGCTTTGCAGGCCGGCACTCAATCCACTGAGACACACCAGCCAGGTCTAATGTGCCTCTTTGTTGTCACCAGAGTTCCTAAGAATATCTCCCAAATTGTAGAGGACGCCCAGAGAGTCGTGCGGGCAAGGGAACATGACAGAAGGCTGGAAGAAATGCCTTCCCAGGCAGCAGAGAGTTTTTTCACTTGCTGCCAACTCCAAGTCTCTTTCTCCAAGAATCTCCAAGGGGTGTCAGCTCATAAATTTAAATCTGTCAACAAGTGTTGGATCTAACAACAGGCTGGTGCGAGCAGACATGGCAATCCTGGCCCCCTGTGTGAGTGACATGTCCCTGCTGGGTAAGACGGGCTTATCACTTCTACATACATGACTTGAGTTTTGTTTCTGTAAGAATATGAACAAGTATTATAAACTAGGAAGTTCTATACAAATGCAAAGAATTCCTTCGTTGCTGGGATTACAATAGTCATAGGGGTCAAACTGGTCCTACCACTGGCCAGGATCAGAGCAGGAAGTCTCTTTCCAGGTCATGTTGCTCAACCCCTCACTTTGTGGGTGAGGACACTGAGACCCAGAGAGAAGCAGTACTTCAAGAGGTCACACTTCAGGTGACAGGAAAGGATAGTTTTAGGACCTGGCATCCTGGCTCGCCCCTTTCTGGATGCTGCTTGTAATCTCTGTTTTACTTTCCTTGACTTTTCCTTCTTTTCTTTTCTCCCTCCAAATTCAATGCATGTAAAATGCCTTGGAAATATTCTTTATCCCCAGCTTTTCTTCCCTCTGAATATACGGAGCCTGTGTCTCGTTACTCGAGGTCCTGTGAAGTGGCCTAAAAATCCAATCAACGAATCCATGCTGAAGGGTCAGGAAAGAAGAGACCAAGGTGTCCAACTGTGTCAACTGTGGTTTTCATTTCAAGAGAAGCCTTCATGGGCCTCAAAGAAAGAGAGATGACCATCAGCGGAATTTCAAGGTCTTGCCAGGTCACTGGAGATTTTATCCAGATGGTCCACTGAGCCACTTGTTCTTCTGGTGATGGGGGCATATCTCATCAAGTCGTCCCCACACTCTGACCTCATGCTGGACCCTCTCTCTGCCTTCTTCTTCCGGGTTAGATCATTGCTCTGTCCTCTCGGCCCTGTGACCTCGACCTTCGGCACTGACCACAGGGCCTTCTCCTTCGGGAGGCTGGTTCTGACACAGAGCGTTTGCAGGTTACTCTCTGCTCTCTGGGTCAAGGACATAGCTTGAACACACCTTCTGTATCTTCAGCAGTTACACCCGGTAGGTTCCCAATGAGTGTGGATGCAGGGGAAGGGCGGAGCTTCTGCAGGCCTGTTTCAGGGTAGAAACAGTGTGTGAAGATGCAAGGCTGGCACCCAAAGGGGATTTAAGAGAACCGCCTGGGGAGAAGAAACAGACAGACGACTTCCCACTTGGGATCAGCTGTCTGTTTCCTTTCTGCCTTCCTGGCTGGCTCACGGACTTTATACTTCTTATTTCTTCTTGCGTGCTTAGAGCCTGTTACAGAGGCTGTTGTTTTTGCGTTTGATGAATGCCAGTGGTAGACTATAAGAAGCCATGGAGCCCCCAGGACAAGGAAGGATGATAGGTCAGAGTTTGGAGGACCAAATGTCAGCAATTTTGGAAGTTATTTAGTTCAACCCCAGTTGAGTGCTCTGTCAGGAATGCTAAGACTATCCTCTACAGATGCATTTTGCTGGGAAGAAACAGCACCATTTGAACTGTGTGTGTGTACACATCGCACAGTCAACAAGGAGCCGGCCACGCCCATGCATGCGTGCACACCCAGCTGCTCCAGGGCACGAGTGTGTAGGGGGGTATCTCCTGCACGTGTGTGCACATTGGAGTCACAGGGAGTCAGAGCCGCAGGACAACAGAGACCCTCTAGGCAAACCCTCTAGTTTCAGAGAGGAAGAAATGAAGACAGGGGCAACATCCTTATCTGCAAAATGCGAACCTTATCATCTGCCCTGTTTGCCCACACAGGTATGGAGTGGGTCAATAAGATCATAACTATGAATTTGCTTTGGGGAAAACAGTTTTTTTGACAATGTGAGTGAAGCCCCAGTGCGTGTGAGACAAGGTCCAGCACTAGAAGGCGCTGTGGTCAGCGATGGCACGGCCGCTTTGGGGTACGGGGCACAAACATCAATGAGGGGTGGAGGGGAAGGCCTGCTGCAGAGGGCCTGGGAGACCCACCGCAGGGCACACAGCCCTAGAGGTTGCGCAGTCCACCAGCAGCTGAGGAGGAAATGAAGGGGCGCTGTGAGGCTCCCTGAACACGAGGAGGGTGGAGAAAACGAGAGGGCTGGCCACCCCCGCAAGGCTTCCTAATTTTGAAGATTCATGGGACGGGGTGCCAAGGCACACACAGCTGGGGCACCAAGGAGGCCCCCGCTGGGGTGCCACCTCCATGCCGTCATGGCAGGAACCTAGAGCATTCTGACTCCCGCCTGTAGACCCAGCTATAGCACCAGAGCAGACCAGAAAATACCTTTCGAGTGATGTTTTCCCCTTCCCCCCACTGTAACTTCTCCCTGGCACGTTTCTCTCACTGCTTTCTCCTTTACAGCACGTCCCAGAATCCTCACAGGGGGCCTGGAAGGAAGGCCTTCCCGCTTTCCCAGCCCCTCCCCATGCTGCAGAGAGGGAGCCTGAGGGTGAGTGTGAACTCTGGTTTCAAAGTCACCACACTCCAAATTTTTCCGACCCCTCCAGAAGCCTCGTGGTCCTCCAGAGGCCATGCTTTTCTTTGCACTCCCAGAAGGATAAAATCACTCTTGCCATCATTCCCTGTGACTAGTTGTCATGGCAACAGGGACAACAGCTATCCACAGAGCCCCGGGTCAGTGTGCACCTGGAGTTTAGCATGGTGGCTGCAGCAGGAGTGGGGGTGGGGTGGGGGGGTCAGCTTGCCTGTATGGGTGTCCCATGAAGCAGGCAGCTGAAAAGGACGGAGCCGCTGGTTATCTCCCGGTCGCCCTTCCCCTGGCTACCTCCAGCACACGTGATGATTACACAGGGTGTGGATGGAGCATGACCCTAATGCAAGGACATCGTTCACGCAGGGGTGCCTGCATGGGGCAGTTGCAGCCCCTGTGAAAGGTATTCTCTGTGGCCTGGCCTAACCGTCTTCCTTCCTTTGCTGGGGACTTGGCTGACCTGGCCCAGCACTCAGAGACACACAGAAGGAGGGAGAAATGGATGAGAGAAAAGAAATGCACAGAAAAATAAAGGGATGGCGTCTCCTAGATGTGGCCCTGGTTAATTGCTGAAGTGAGAAACCAGACTGGATTCTTGATCCTCCCCCTGGGAGAAAGGATTGACCTAGCTACAGGGGTGCATATTAGTTTAAATAATGTCAGCTGCTATAAAAGGTAAACTCCCGAATCTCAGTGATTTAGCCCAATAAAGTGTAGTCACTGCTCCGCATGAAGCTCAATCAGCATTACCGAGGGTAGAGGAAAGGGCGGAGCGCTCAGGGGCGCAGGCTGATAGCGGGCGTCCGCACTCAGGTGGTTTTCCAAACCCAGCAGAGACCGTGAAGAAGAGCACGGGTCACAAGGGTCTTTACGGCCAGATCTTCAAGTGAGCTACATCACTCTGCCCACGCTCCACTGGCCAGAGTTTCATCACGTGATCTCATCTAACTCAGGCCTCTGAAGTCAGACTTTTCAGAAGTAGGAGTCCAGGGCGAAGAGAATGCCCCTCAAAACCCTGTACATTGTATGGATGCAAACTAAGGGTCGAGAGGAGAATAATGATTTTTTCCAAAGCCATGAAACTAGTTGGAAGCAGAGCCTGGCCTAGAACCTTCATCTCATGTCTCCTGGGCACTGCCCGTTCTATTCCTACAACTGCTCTGCATATGCACACACGTGCGCATGCACACGCACACAGACCCTGAAGCCTTGAAAGCAGGTGGATGCAGAAACCCACGCAGACAGTTGGAGTCTGATTTAGCCGTATGTTCCCGTAATTGATCTTGCAGCTTGCACAAATCTAAGCCATATTTATTATCTCACATTGGGCAACTGGTACCTTCTGCGTCTACAGGTGTGGCAAGAGCCCTAGCTGCAATTTGCATGTGGAGAAGCGGGTCCAGAAGACCCATCTCATCTTTGAGAATGGCAACATTCTCACTGAGCGGCCCTGCACGGGGTCCATTTAGAAACCCCCAGTGACATGCAAAAAAGGGTTGGGAGTGAAGATCCCTGGTCTGAATAATATAGAGCCTGATTACAGAGAACTTTTAATGGCAGCAGTTTCTAATTGCTTTCAAGGCATTCAGGAACAAAACGGATAGAGAGGGAATACAGCAAGCCCAATCAGCGGCACTTGGGGGACCGCGTTAATGAAGAGAAGAGAAAGTCCTGTATAATTAACATGCTTCCTGCTGCTAAGCTGGTATTCCATGTTTCGGAAACCAACTCGTTTTGTTTTTGACCAAACGTAGTAATTCAGGAGTGGCGGACGACCTCTATATTGCTTTGCATGGGAACAATTGATGGACGTGTAATAATAAAGCAGTTACATAGACCAGATTACCAATGACATTAGCCGAGGAGATTCTAGACACTCTGCAAACCCAGGACACAGCACTCCCTGGTTCCTGCCCCATCCTTGCCTACAGCAGCCTAGAGATATTCACACCCACCCACTTCTGCCTTCGGCACAGCGCCCCTTCCGCAGGACTCTCCTTCCTGCCCGTCCCTCTCGGGCAGGTCTCTGAACCCCCTGACCCCTCTCTCCCCTGGCGAGGGGCACAGGCACAGAACATATTACAGTAACACAGCCGAGAGACTGCCATTGATTTTCTGGGCTCAGTCTCCGCTTTAATCCATATTTTTATTAAACCATTTTTGTGCAGGAAGGAACATTTAGGGAAAACCATGAAGGGCTGACAGGAGCTGTTATTAGTCATCTCAGCTCTGCCAATGAGCTGTTCCAGGGCAGAAATATTTGCCATTGGGCAGCGGACCCAGGGGCCCGGAGTGGAGGCAGAAGCTCATTTGGCCAGGAGAAGGGAGAATAAAAGACAGCTCTCTAGACACCAAAAGGACAATGGGAGCAGCAGTTTGCAATTTATTTCACTCCTATTGAGCGCTTTTTAGAACCTAGCTCCCACATCTGGTGAGTTGGCGCCAATCTTCTCTTAGAATGACTGAGGCTTAGAACTGGGGGACTCAGAGAACATCCAGATCACTCCACACAGCTCCACTCGAGTCCTTCCAGGAGCAAGCCTCAGGGCTACGTGTTGTGGTACAGAGATAAGCCCATCGTGGGCTGCACAAACCTCCACTCTCCCTCTTGAGTTCAAGGCTAAATGCTTAACAATGCTTCTACCCCTGAACTTGGAACTGCTTCTACTACAATGTTCCATAAGTTTAACATGGTCTGTGCTGCTTCTTCCATTAGACTGCCAATTCCTTGAAGACAGGGATGATATCATAGTCACCTTTTTGTCTCCAGTATGTAGCACAGTGCTTGGCGCATTACTAGACTCTCAGAAAATAACCGAGTGAATGAATGAACAAATAAAGAAGCAAATGGCTGAGTTCGCCACACTGCAAGTAACAAATCCTGGGGTACTGGTTAAGAGGAGGAAGGAAAAATGCCCAAGGAAAGCAAGTTGCTTCCGAAGGGACAAAGAACTCCAACATAAGGCCTGAAGGGTCTGAGGACCACCTTGCCTACATCACACTTCTATCCAGTCCCATCCTTAGATTGAGGTGCGTCTTCCCTCCCCACCAGCTTGAGGGTGCAGAGCAGTGCAGGTGTGGAATGTGAGAACAGCAAACCTCTTCCTTGGGCCAGTGGTTTGGCCAGATTGTGCTGGATGCCCACTGAGTCCCCAGCACTGGTTTGGTCCAGTGAAGGTGGCTGAGCATCCTGCAGAAAATCGAGATGCTTCTGGCTAAGAAGAACACTGATTCAGATCACAGGACACAGGGGAACGGAGCAACCAGACAATCTTTTAGGCAGCAGACCAACAAGGGCTAAGTTACAACGTGGAAAAGA
The DNA here is from genome assembly GCA_004026765.1 of Micronycteris hirsuta. Classification (NCBI taxonomy): domain Eukaryota; kingdom Metazoa; phylum Chordata; class Mammalia; order Chiroptera; family Phyllostomidae; genus Micronycteris; species Micronycteris hirsuta. Next base: position 9,744 of record PVJI01029849.1, read on the forward strand.
GGTTATAAAGCTGTCTGGGTGTTGTCTGCCTGGGCGCCACCTCCTGGGAGGATGTGCGGAGGAATAAGTCAGGGAGAAACATCAACCCTGGGTGCAGGGAAGGGAGGAAGCACCCTGGACACCTCCTGCCACGGTGGGCTCTGGGTGGCTCCTCTAACTCCCACCTCCCCCATCCTCATTTCCTGCACTGATTTCCAGGCCTGGGGCTCTTCTCCCTACACCCTCTGCCGCTGGATCCAGGATGCCCTGGAGGGCTCAGAGATGTTTTAGGACTTGCTGTTTTCCTTGGAAGGTAGGCTGGGGTTACATCTTCCTCTTGCATTTTCTGTGTGGGGATGACAGTAATGCAAATGGTGCCTGTGCTCACAGGTAGCAAGGCCATGGAGACATCTGCTTGTCACTGGTCCCTGCGTCAGCACCAGCCATGAGTTAGCTTTCCTTCATAGAAGCTGCCCTCCTGGACTCCAGCAAGAGGGCTTTGGACCATGGGCTCCAGGATTCTCAGCAAAACTGTGGACTAAATGAGCTGGCCTTATGACCCCCTAGGGACAACATTCTGAGGATATTAGCAAATAGGAGTGTCCCCAGGAGAAGGAGACTCAAATGCAGGGCCCTAAGAAAAACTGCTGAAGGCATTGAGCTGGTTCAGCCTGAAGAGAAGAATTCCCTGGAAGTCCCTGACTGTACCTTCCACCCGAAGGGTCCTACGGGTGGGCTGTCAGGGCAACAGGGATGGGCTTGCTCTGTGTCACCGAAGGAGCAAAAGCAGAAGCAATGGGGGTGGGAGAGAGTGTTTATAGGAAATAGAATCAGGTCAAGAAAAGGAAGCTGCTAGAACTCTCGAAAGATGGAATTAGAAGACAACTGTACTTGGATGACAATTAAAAAAAAATAAAATTGTGTTCAGGAAAAAAAAGATGGAATTAGTGAGCTCAGCATGATATCCTGCCAAACAAAACATCTCCTCAATCAAGCATGGAATTCCACAGGCTTTCCACGTGTTTGTTGCTTTTAATTCCCCACCATCCCTACAAGGAGATCACAAGTGTAGACTGAAGGTCAGAAAAGTCATGGGGTTTCCTGGAAGCACCTCCCAGCATGAGGTAGATCTGGATTTGAAGCCGAGTCTCCTATTCCCAGTCTGGTCCTCCTTCCAGGGGGCCCTAAATCCTGGGACTCAAGTAGAAGTCTCGGGGCTGGTAGAAGGGACTCGGGCATTTTTGGCATCTTCTAACTGCGGGTCCTCCTGTATAGAGTGGGCTGGAATTGCCTCACTCCCAAGATTTGTAGTGCGGAGGGCCCAGCCCCAGCCCCAGCCCCAGCCCCAGCCCCAGCCCCTGGCTGATGCAGCGCTGGGGAACACTGGGATGCTGTTGACTTAGTTGGGCCCCACCTGGGAACCTATCTGATGACGTGGGCATATAACAGGACACAGAGACCCTCACTGGTATCAGTCACTTTCTGACTTCCTTTGCATCTGCCCTCCCTCTTCCCCATGGATCTTAGCTCTAACCCAAAGACCAAGGGTACAATGTTGTTATCTTCTAGTTCCACCTGGCAATTCCACTCAAGTGGCAAGTGACTGGCATACAGCTGCATGAATGGGGAGGGTCTCCTGGTCATGAGAGTGCAGGGGTGGGGGTCCTTGTACCCCTCCACAAACATCCCCTGCCACAAAGGCATGTCTGGACTCTGTTTCTCTCCAGCACCTCAGACACTGTTGGGGCACCAGCACCCCTTCACCTTCCACCAGAAATGCCTCGTGGAATTCTAAGACGTTCCCTCTTGGTTTCCTCCAATCCATTTTCCTCAGAGCTGCCAATTTGATCTCTTTACAGGGTAAACCTGGATCATGTCAGTCCCCTGCTTTAGAGATAGCAGCAGCTTCCCGTTGCATTTAGGATGAACCACAGGATCCCGGCCTGCCTCTCTAATCTCCTGGTGCACAGCTGCCTGAGCCAGTCACCCGCCCATGGTCACTCTGCCTCGCCCAGCTCCCGGAGCACACCAAGGGCATTTCTTCACATAAGCTGGTTCTTCTGCACAGAATTCTTTTCATTCAGACCTCTGATCCCCACCTGTTTCTTCCCCGGCTAGTTATCCTTCAAGCATCAGGTCAAATGCATCTCCCCACCCCCAAGGGGCCAACCCGCACCCCCAGTTTATACTGGATTTCCCCTGGAATCCCCTCCCATGCCATCACCCTTTCCCTTCACTGACTTTATCACAGCCTGGAGTTAGCGTTCATTTTTGTGTTTAGTTATTATCTGCCGTCCCTTCTAGAAGATGAGCTCCAGAGAGCAGGGACTGCTGTCTGCTCAGCCCTGCACCCATTGAGAAGCTCACCCCTTATCTGTAGGGCACTTGATGAAGAATGAAGAGGGAGAGGACAAAGGAAAGGGAAGTGAAGATAAAATGTAGGTGGGGAGAAGAGAGGGAAAGGAGAAGGAGAGGAGTGGGAGGAGGGGGAGGCTGGGAGAAGGAAGAGGAGACAGAGGAGGGGAGGGGAGGTGATGAAGACGAGTCCTCCGGGCTGACCGGCTCCCCCCTTCTCCCAGGTGCGGGCCCATCTGGGGGCTGGCTCTGCTGGGTTGTGGCGCCCGCGCCCGACAGGTGGAGCTCGTGCGCTGCTGTCTCTTCTTTCCTCAGGACCTCGGAGTGAGTCCCTGGGCCTGTGTGTGCCCCTGTGTCTCTGTGTGTGAGCGGGTCTCTGAGTGTGCATTGGATGCACACCTGGGTCAGAAAAGAAGCAGATGCTTGTGCTCTGTCCCCACTTCGTCTCTTATCCTGGCTCTTTCCCTAATGGCTTGAGGTGTTTTTGAATAAGCAACAGTCAGAAAAACCCAGAGGAGAGGAAGCAAGTAGAAGGCACACCACCCACATGGCTCCTGGAAAATCTGCACAGAGAGCCTGCGGGTCTCCAAGAATCTGACTGGCAATTAGCATGATTTCTGGGAATTGGTGTGGTAGCTGAGCAGGAAGCCCAGAGACTGCGACAAGATCCACGGACTTCAGCGAATCGGGGAGGAGAGAGTAAGCCGGTCAGTCCTCTGCCCCTCTGCTGTCCCAACTACCCTTCCAACCTCTGCCTGGACCTCCTCTCTCTTCCAATCCTCTGTCCAAATCAAAATGCCAGCATCTCGAGGCCTCAGAGCCCTGCTCTGTGCTGGCTAGTGGGTGTCTGCCCATAAAAAGGATGGGCTTGGCCTCTGCAAACCTGGCCTCAGGCCCGTCCCCTTCCCTCACTGGGCTCCTGATGGCTCCTAGGGCCTTCAGTAGCTCGAGGACCCTGACCTTGTGTGCCCCACGTAGTTTTCTGCCACCTAACAAAAACCTTAAACTCTCAGCGACTTACACCAGCAAACTTTCACTTTCACGTGCACTGGTCTGTAGGTGACTGAGGTTCCGTTGATCTGGGCTGGGCAGGCCAGGCCAAGCTGGAGCCCCGGCCAGGCCAGACTCACATGTGTTCTGTCTGTCCTTGTTCTGGGACCCAGACTAAAGGGGTGGGGGCTGTCTGGAATGTGCTCTTCTCACGGCCACTCACAAGAGTGCCAGAAGCCAAGCTAAATCGTGCAAGCACGTGTAAAGCCGCTGCCTCTGCTCATATCATGTCCGCTCACATCCCATTGCCAAAGAAAGTGACACAGCCAAGCCCAGTCCATAGGGAGGAGAAACAGTCCCTGGCTACTCCAGGGGGAAGCAGGTTCAGAGTCACTATGGGCCTGAGTGTGCAGTTCTCCTGCGGGGAAGGAATGAAGAACTCGGAACAGTGAGCCAACATTCTGCAAGGTCTTTCATAGACAGTGGGTGGCAAGAGGGCATTGTGGGTATCCTGGCCAGGCACTAAGGCACAGCGCATGGGGAGGTGCCTCCTGCTTGTCACTGAGAATGCTAGGGGGCATCCCTGTGCTTCTCAACAGTTCCCAGCCCCTCTTGCAGGGAGGTTGGCCCTGTGACTGGAGCTAGCATGTCACAGAGCCACATGCGTCATCTTCAGGCTGAGGTCAGTTGAGTGAGCAGCATGTCTTCCCCTTTGCCCACTGATATGGGCAACCCTGAAGCCACAAGCAATCCTGAAGCCACAAGAGAGCAGACCGACAGGTGGGTGCAACCTCGATTCCTGAGTCTCCACACACAGGAGAGGAGCACAGCCCACATCCGACTGTGTCCTGAATAAGAACTGGAACTTCTACATTGTCAAGACATGAAGACTTGGGATTTGTAAGGACAGCTTACTACCACCACTCCTGACCAATACACTGCTGATGTACAGGCTCCCTGAGTAAGTCCCTCAGCTCCTCTTCGGTTCCGAATTAGGGCCCATGGTTCATGGCCTCACAGGCAGCCCCGGAGGCAGGACCCCGGAGGGGCTGTGCCGAGAGTTCCGGCGCTGGGCCCAGAGATGGCTTCACTCTGGGCAGGGGCGGAGTTGTGAGAGGGCTTGGGGAACATTCTCTGTTATCATTCAAAATAAAATGACAGCTACCGACTCTGTGTGCATGTGCGTGTTTTGTTTTAGTACAGAGAAGTAGAAACCAACAAACAAAATGGACTACAATTTCCCAGGTAACACCTGCTTTTATTTCAAAAATAATGGTAATATGTAGTTGAGCATTCAAATAAAATAGATATAAAATGAAAATACGGTTCTCTCTCCTTGCTCCTTCAGCCCCTCTGCTCAAAGGCGGACACTTTAAACAGTGTGTGAACGGCTCCTTGTATTTGCTTTTGGGGAAAAACAATGCACGCAGTCTCTTTATTTATGACTGCTCTGTATTTTGCTTTTTGTCACTTGATAAGACAAGAGCATCAGCATCTCCCCGCCGTATCACCTGCAGATCTCTCTCATAGTGTTTAACGCCTTCAGAATATTCCATCATAGGGAGGACCTGTAATTGATTTAATGTGGCCCCAATCGAGGGACACTGTTTCCAATACTACTTACGTGTTTATTTTTCTCTGCTACAGCCAGTGCCGAAATGACTGCAGAGAGTATCCCCGGACTTATTTATCAGGCAGCTTCCTAGCAGCGGAGCTTTTAGGTTAAATGGGGTGCACATTTTGATTTTGGTAAATATCACCAAATTGGTCTCTCCAAATC
>PVJI01029850.1:0-14841 GCA_004026765.1 Micronycteris hirsuta
AAACTCTAGAAAAAGAGCTACATGAAATGGAGATAAGCAATCTATGAGATGCAGGGTTCTAAACCCTGGCTATAAGGATGCTGAAGGAAATTAGTGAGGACCCCAACAGCATAAAAAAGATCCAGTCAGAAACAAAGGATACACTAATTGAAATAAAGAACAATTTACAGGGAACAACAGTAGAGTGAATGAAGCCAAGAATCAAATCAATGATTTGGAACATAAGGAAGCAAAAAGCAACCAATCAGAACAACAAGAAGAAAAAAGAATCCAAAAAAATGAGGATAGTATAAGCAGCCTCTAGGACAACTTTAATAGGTCCAACATTTGCATCTTAGGGGTGCCAGAAGGAGAAGAGAAAGAGCAAGAAATTGGAACTCTATTTGAAAAAATAATGAAACTTCCTTAATTTGGTGAAAGAAATAGACATGCAAGTCCAGGAAGCACAGAGTCCCAAACAAGATGGATGCCCACTCTAAGACACCTAATAATTAAAATGCCAAAGGTTAAAGATAAAAGAGAGAATCTTAAAAGCAGCAAGAGAAAAGAAGTTAGTTACCTACAGGGGAGTTCCCTAAGACTGTCAGCTGATTTCTCGAAAGAGACTTTGTAGGCTAGAAAAGATTGGTAAGAAATAATCAAAATCATGAAGAGCAGGGACCTACAGCCAAGATTGTTCTACCCAACAAAGCTATCATTTAGAATTGAAGGGCAGATAAAGTGCTTTCCAGACAAGAAAAAACTAAATAAGTTCATCATCACCAAACCATTATTCTAAGAAATGTTAAAGGGTCTTATTTATGAAAAAGAAGATCAAAACTATGAACAATAAAATGGCAAAAAATACAAATCTATAAACAATTGAATCTAAAAAAACAAACTAAGCAAACAAGAAGAACAGAGACAGAATCATGGATATAGAGAGCATTTTGATGGTTGCCAGGAGGGAGGGGGTTGTGGGGAAAAGTGTAAAGAGGTGATAGGATTAAGAAGTACAAACAGGTGCTCGCTTCGGCAGCACATATACTAAAATTGGAACGATACAGAGAAGATTAGCATGGCCCCTGCGCAAGGATGACACGCAAAAGAAGTACAAACAGGTGGTTACAGAATAGCCATGGAGATGTAAAGTACAGTATAGGAAATGGAGTAGCCAAAGAACTTATATGCATAACCCATGGACATGAGCAATGGTGTGTGGATTGCCTGAGAGAGTTGGGGTGCTGGGCAGAGGAGGGCAAGGAGGGGAAAATCAGGACAACTGTAATAGCATAATCAATAAAATATATATTTTTAAAAGCTTACTGTAGTATATTGAACTATGGTAATAATTTAAAAGTTGATTTGCATTGATGATGGTAGAGGTGATTAACCAGATATTGACTAAGTGGGTCACACAATAGTTTAATCCAATCAATAAACATTTTATTGAGCATCTACTATATGCCAAGAACTGTGATAAGAACGAAGGATATGGCAGTGAATAAAAAAGAAAAAAAAACTTTCCTTGCATTAGGTTTATATATTATTTTAATGGGGAAAATGAGTGGTAGACAAAATAAATAAGTGACAGAGTATATTAGTAAGTGAAAAGAGCTATAGAAAAAAATTATGAAGGGAACTAGGGAGAACCAGCAGGTGGCAGTAGAGATGGGGAGAGTAATGTGCTATTGAATAGTCAGAGAAAATCTCAGAGAGGGAAACATTTGGGTAGAACCTTGAAGAAGTTGAAGAAGCAAACCACTTGGACATGAGGAAAGAAATTCTAGCTATAGGGAATAACAAATGCAAAGAAATTCTGATTCTAAAGTATGCATCTCCTGCTTAAGGAATACGGAGGCAGTCAGTGTGGCTGGAGTAAAATGAGTGAGGCCAGAGAAACAGGAGATAGGATCAGAAAGTTAATAGGGGTCAAGTCCATGTTCAATCTTGTTGGCCATTTTGAAGAGAATATCAAGTCACTCTGCTTAGATACAGTGTATTTTTTAATTTTAAAGTCCAAAAATGCAGCTCTATTGCCTTCCCCAAAGAGTGGGTATGCTTTGGAAAAAAAACAAGTTGTTCATAATATTCTTTGCCTAAAATAATCTTATGATTTCAAACAACTGAGTCAATAGAATATTATAATGACTGGCATCAATACTAGGTGGGAGATAACCTTAAGAATGTTACTATTTCACAATTAGAATTCTGCAACTACCTAGGATTGTGATCTTCCTACTGATGGACTCTGGAACTTTGAACAAAAAGTTAAATATATTTTGGTTAAAGCTGAGTAATTGATCAATTGTTATGATGTATGCTCAAGTGACTATTGAATTAATTAAGTCACATGACCTAATGTAGCGTTGAGATGCAGCTTTGCCGCAAGTAAGACAGGAGAAGCACATTGTGATACAAGATCTTAAGGTGCATAAAATAGTTTTATATTGATATTTATTGCTTAATATCTTCAAATGCATTGCCAAAATCTATCCATAGAAAATTTGTCTCAGATGAAGACTTTTGGTTTGAAAATAAAAAAGAAAAGCCAACATTTTCCTCTCATCTACAGAAAATAACATAATTTCAATAAGGACAGAATGAAACACACTTAACATCTTTAATGAAACTCAGAAAAAGCTGACATAATGAATCCTAAAATTAGTGCAAAGCCAGTCAACACCAATGAAATTTAAGCAGTGAATAAGAAGAAGTGTGGAGAAATTGCCAGTGGCTGTGTATCTCAGAAAAGGCTGGCAGGAAGTACTTCTGCCAGGAGAGGAGAGGTATCCTGAGTCACATGGCCAAAATCCCTTGTTTGGCAAAACAAGACTAGAACCCTGGGCTAGTGGCCACAAAGTCCCTGGACCTGGTTTGGTTTTACAAAAACAGAGGTGGTAAGTAAGGCCTGGTTTAGCAATGGCTAACTTTGTACGTAAGCATTGGTCAGTTGTCACTGAACAGTGAAAAGAAGTGAGTTTCACACTGTGAACATCCTAACATCTGCCAGGCTCCTTTAACTGGGGTGAAGACTCAAAGAAATCACCAAAAAACCTGAGTTACATAAAAATTTCTGCAAGTCTACCACATAGGCATAGGCCATGTGTCACATGAGACATCTGTGAATGCCTAATCCATAAAAATACTGAAAAATTAAAAGAAACAAGCACAGAATTTGTATACATTGGCCGAGAAAAAAGGAGGGAAAGAAAAATAAAAACAAAAGCAATCATACAAATTCAACAGACTATCATCAGAAATCAAAGGAAATTTTTGAAGAAATATTGCACCATAAGTTTACAAAATTTCAATAAGGTTACTGGCTTGATAGACCGAAAGGACAAAGGATAGAACTCAAAAGGATGAAAAAGGATGAAACATGAGCTTGAAGAGTTTAGGGAAGCTTTGGAAGGTTTTTAAAAATCAGAGAAACGAACATGAAACTACACCGATTAGTGCTGACAATGCTGAATTCGCAATGAGGGACGGAGAGCACCAGAATCAGAAAACCATAGCAAACAAAGGGTAAAATAATTTGATGGAAACTAATGGATACAAAAGATAAGCAATAGATATCAACACACATATAATTGGCATTCCTGCTTTAAAATCTGGTATGGAAATTAACTATGTTGAAACAATTTTTTTTAATTTCATATGTAAAAGATGACTTGAATTTGCAGATTAGAAAAGCAAACTCTATCCCAGGATAAATGATGCACAGTGCTCTACTCCAAGAACTAAAATTCCTGAATTGCAAAGGTAAATAAAGAGTTCTTTGGGCACTCTAGCAAAAAAATACGGTCACTTTTAAGGAGAAAAATCATCAAAATGGCCTCAGGAACTTTAAATAAATATTGAATCACTAAATTCAAGAAACTGTGAGGAGATTCCTGCAAAATCCTTCAAGAGAGAAGGATCCAAGGAATGTTTACCAATCCCACACTGATCTTCGAATAGAAAGCTACCGAACAAATATTTCTGTAATATGAAGGAACTCAAAATGTTAGGCCCATCAGCCCTTTTTATAAAGGCTACTGAAGGTTTGTTCAAGCAATAGAAGGTTAAATTGATCAAGTACAGCAAAAATCTTGGTATCAATAAAAGAGTAATAAAATAACCCTAAGAAAAGCAAAAAGAAAGAATTATATTCGAAAGCAAGAAGCAGTAGAACTATGAAGTAAATTCAATGCTGCGTCCCTGGAGAAAAATGACAATAATGACACTAACAATAAAATAGGTAACACTGTACCAAAAAAGTATTGTTTATTAACTCAATCCTAAAAGCAATCCAAAAATCTTGGTTTTGTTTATTTTACATACTCAATGAAAAATATGATTAGTTCTTTCTCACAATTCTATTTGATGAGGATAGATAAATTAGACTAATACACCAGGACTGCATTAAACTTCCATTTGACTGGTTAAAATGAAACACAATACTGTTCAAAGTGATTTTGCTCACAGTTTTGGGGATTTTCTCAGCAATAAGGTTAATTTAAAATAATTTTTAGGAATCCCTTAGATTTACTATAGATTCATTGTAATTTGGCAGAAATGGGGTGATATAAGAAAGGTATACCTTCTGTTTCTGAGTACTAGATGATATGATAGATGTATAACTTTTGCTGAGAAATAAGTTTTCTCTGGATAACCTTATTGTAAAAGGAAAATATCTATTTATTTAAAAACTACCTTTATTTTTGAGGCTACATATTAATCTATTATAATTCTTATAACTGGAATTGTATTTTAGAATCAGATTTAACTAATTTGAGTACCTACTACGTGCCATATGTTTTTATATAGCATTGCAGCAATCTTCATAACAATCTTTTGTCATAATTCTAAACTTCTTGGTGAGTTAACTGAAGCTAAACCTACCTCTTCTGACCGGTCCAAAACTTTCCAATGTGATCTCATCTTCATGCTTTAAACTGTGACACTAGCCTGACTCTAGCTTCTTAATAATTTGTCCTATAAATAGAAGACAGTAGAGACTTTTTAGAGTGAATTTTTATTTACATCACTTCCCTACTGAAAGCCTTTTGACTGTTTCTGATTAGTCTTAAAATCAAGTTAGTCCTTTGAATTGGGAAGCGAACAGCTAATTACTTGATACGTGATCACTGCAATTTGACACAGTATTTATTTTCCAGTTACATCATTCACAACTCTGTCCCCTAATTACAAAGCTTCTTTCTTATTTCCTACCATCCCTTGAAAAATCTGTTTCAACTTCAGCTCTTCCCTGAAGCTATTCCAGGCTAAAGACAAATGTGCCCCCTGCATGTTTACACACTCAGTGGTACACATGTAAACACCTACAACTGATCATATATGTGTACATGGGTTTTGTTGTTGTTGATGGTGGTGTTGAATGTAGCTATTGTGTTTCAACCATCCTTCGTAAATGTAGTATGTGAAATATTGTAAACTGGGGGCCTTCGTAAATTTTAGTTGCCATCCTTTTTATTTTCTTCCGATTATAAGCACCTTGAGGGCAGTGTTGCCATTTCATTCACCACCTGGCTTGTTATGGCTCTTCTAATATGGCAGGTGTTCAATAAATCGCATTGAATAAGAATCTGTGGCTGACTGATTAACTTCTTGGCAAGTGAAATATATTTAATATTCCCCTTGAGTTCACAAACGGTTTATGCACTTTGCAAAGCACCACACTCCCAATCATTCTGGCCTTGCAGGAATATGACCAACTTTTAAATAAAATATTAAGGGCCCTAAAACGAAGACTGTCTTCTAACCACATGGAGTGTTTTCACTTTTATTACCCTATTGTTGCACACATATTAGACTGGAATATGGTTTACACACTAGACCCTTCCAACCTCCAGCCCGGGAGTCTTGCACTGGCCTTTGCGTGCTCTGCTTCCTTTGTGAATCGCGGATTAGAACTGCAGCCTTTCTGACCTGCAATAAAACTCACACGTTTCCTTCAACATATGCTACCATACAATGAATTTCATTGAAGGAAAAAATAAATGTGAATTCTACCTGACTGATTCTTTTCAGCTTTGGAGTGCTGTGGTTAGCAAGATCAAATCATGCCAGTATGTCAGGTCATACCAGGAACTGCGGGCCTCCATAAATTCTGATCCTGGAAATCACATGGCAGAATTAGAAAGAGTATTTTTCTTTGTCAAGACTTTTTAATTTTTTGTTAGACTTCAGGCCCTTCTGCTCTACTTGCTGTTATTTCTCAGACAAAGCAAAATCAGAAGTCATATTTCAAGAGAGGAAGTGGCATGAGATAAATGGCTGGAAAAAAGCTTGCTACTGGAAAATGCTCTTTAATAGTTTTTACTAGAATATCACACTTCAGTTTGTTTGCTTTATTTCCCTTTCTCTCTCTCTCTCTTTTTAATAGGATTAGATTGTAGAATACATACATTATTCATACCCACACCGACATACATGAGGGTTGATTTGAATATATTAATACTTATTAAGATTATTAAATAGAAAGGTTTCAAAACAGACTTTTGCAATTATACCTTTATCATTTTAAAAGTTTTATAAGAAAAAGGATCTTATTTATCTATCACTGAAAAATACTGCTACAAAACTATTCTCATGGAGAATATATATACACAAATACGCTCATATTAATTGTTTACCTTTTTCTCCATAAGAACCCAGGAAAAGAGAGTTCTCAATTCTTAAAAAGTACATATTTTTTAAAAGATTTCATTTACTTATTGTTAGAGAGAGGGAAAGGGAAGGAGAAAGTGAGGGAGAGAAACATCAGTGTGTGGTTGCCTCTCACATGCTCTCCACTGGGGACCTGGCCTGCAAGCCAGGCATGTGCCCTGACTGGGAATCAAACCAGCGACTCTTTGGTTTGCAGCCCACACTCAATCCACTGAGCTACACAAGCCAGGATAAAAAATATATATTTATATCCACTTTAGTATTATTCATGTTTTTAAGGAAGCATTTCTACAAGTTATATAGTATTAATTTTTTTCTATTATAAATACATTCAAAGCAATTGTAATCTTGAGTCTAAGCAGGCAGGGAGAAGGAAAAAATACCACTTTATTCCATCATAAATTATGGTATTGGTTTTAGTAGCCCTTTCAAAATATTTTCAAAATTAATGTACTTGTTTTTTTAGAGTAATCTTAGATTGACAGACAAAGGGAGCAGACCATACACAGACTTCCTATACACCACCCCTCCCCAGTTTCTCCTCTGATTGACATCTTTCGTTGATGTGGTACACTTTCAATATCCTTTCAAAATATATTTTTGCTAAATAAATATGTTAATGCTTCAGATTTGCTTAATAAAAGCTGGAAGAGCACTATTTTTAAGTGAACATTTTACCTTTATAACAAAGGCATGCAAACATATTTTTAAATACAGAATACATCATTATTTTTGCAAGAGATACAAATAGAACCTGCACAATCCTTCCCACTTTTATGATCTTTTACAAAATTTTAGGCCCACTTTGAAGCATTCTTTTAAAAACACATGCACACAACAGTTTGTTTATTTTTGGAGGCCTGCATGGGCACTTCGCTGCACCGTGTGCTAATTGCTCGGACTTTGGCCCAGGCTCTTTGCCGGGCTGCTTGCCTCTGTCTGCTGCATCTGTGTTTACATAATGTGTGGGATCACTCAGAGCCCTGCTGCAGGTCCTTCAGCTTCTTTCAAGACCAGGCCTCAAAGAGTCTAACCGAAGTCCAAGTCACCCAGATCAGTTACTCCGAAAAACTTACCCTGGTCGGAATCTGCCTTCCACTGACATTTTGATGCAAAATCCCAGACAACGTGTGCCCTCCACTGAGGATACATGGTTTATAAAAGTGGGAATTCAAAAGGCTGTTGATAAATTACTCTATAAGACCTTCACTATAAATTTCTGTCAGGAGACAGTAAAATAGTAAAGAGTGTCTAACATTGTTCCAAAAACAACACTTTCTGCTGCAGGGCAGAACTCTTTGCAGTGCCAGATTGAAATTAATCTTGCCCAGTTGGTTATTGAGTGCTGTCCCAAATTACTCACTGGAGTTAAACAGAGGTATTGTTCTTACTTCAGAGTATAAAATCTAAATTCATGTACTGGTGTATAATGTCAGCAATGCAGGTTTGAGGTGGAGGGAAGAACAAAACTGTGAAGATTAAGACTCTGGTCCACCAATAAAATTAGATAAAAAGTGGCTGGTGTCTTAGGTCTATTCTAATGGACCAAAGCTATCATTTATTCAATGTGGGGTTCAAGCAATATATGTAGAAGTAACAATTTGTATTCAGAAAGTTAACTAAAGCACACACAAATTCATAGTGTATATGTTACATTCTTAATCCTTTAATAGTTTTTATGAAAATCAGCAGGCTGCAAACTCATTGTAGTTTTGCTAATACTATGCAAATATAGGTTGATCATTTGTTTCCTCCCTGTCATTATAGGGCAGTGAGATGCAATATGTCCTTTGGCAATGGCCTTTAGTTCGGGAATCACTTCAGTTACTGCTGGTCTCTATCACTGCCAGTAATTCAGCATCTATATTATATATTTCCTCTTTAATATATTGCTCAAAAAAGCTTACCAAATGTACACAAAGTATGTGAAGACTACAGAAACATTATTTGCAGTCTTAAAGGTTGCTTACTGTTCACTTTAACAAGGGTTTCCATGAAAAAAAATCTGTGTCACATGGTAGAAAGTGCCTACAATATGCCTATGTGATGCTATACTTTTCACTGACTTTTGACAATGTTAGACAGAGTATGGTTACATGATCAGAGTATCAGAAAGTCCATTTCTCTTGAGGATGGCCCAGTGCGAGTTGATCAAAGGAAGAAGGAAAGGTAGGATCATGGATTTCTCCTTTACTCATTTATTCTACTGACCGAGAAGACAGAGCTGAGCATGTGCGTCTGGCAACCCATTGCTGTGAGATGCACCGAGCTTCTCCGTGGCACTATTTCCATCATGGCTTCTAACACCATCCAACTCCCTGAACAGCCCCCACCCACCAGTCGCTCCCTGGCTTTCAGAAGCTGCAGAGCTGCTTTCTCTCACATTAGGGTTCTCCTTCTCTCACTAGAATCCCACCTATTGCAGCAGGAAGTCCTGCTGAACTGGCTCAAATAAAGTATCTATTTTGTGTCTGAAAGTCCGGTAGGTTTTAGGAAACCAAGATTCATTGCGTGCTGAGGTTGACTCAAAGAATGCTTGTTATAGTGAGAAGAAATGATAACAGAGGACAAGTAATAAAAGCTTTGTATCATAGGAGGCTTATGATATAAGATTTCTTATGTAAGAAGTTTTTCTGTCCATTGTGTTTTGTTTTTACACAAAGGAAATTCCAAATCTTTAGGGTTATTGGTCACCTTCTTAGAAGATTTCTAATAATAAAGCTTGGAAACTGCTTTTCCCAAAAAAAGAAATAAACAATTACATTCTTAGTTTTTAAATAAAATGACAACTTCTACTGCATATTTTACAGGCAGCTTAGGATGATAATAAACTAAAAGACCATATTTTTCAGACTATAAGATGCACTTTTCCCCCAAATTTGGGAGGAAATGGGGGTGCGTCTTATAGTCCAAATGTAACTTACCTGGCTCGCATTGGTGAAATATTGTGTTATTTATGTTATTAAGTATTTTACCGCATTTTTTGCTATCAAAATTTTTTTTCCCTATTTTCCCCCTCTAAAACCTAGGTGCATTTTATGGTCCAATGTGTCTTATAGTCTGAAAAATACCGTAACAACTAAATTAATCTGATTTATTGGAAATCCTAGATGTATAAAAACAAATGAAATTTACAGTTGTGTTTTTGTTGTTAAACCTATAAATGTATATTCATTTTTCCATGCATAAGTTTCAAATTCTCTTGCCCCAAATAATGATCAATTATTTTATCAGAACTTAGCAGCATTCCAAAGAGAAAGAAAAGCATCAAATGGAACACTTAACATATCATGCATGGGAAAGACTCTGAACAAATTTAGACTTATCTATTAGGAAAAGTAATGTCATCTCTTAAAATAAGGTCATTTGGATACTTCCAAAATACAATTGCCTGGTAGAGGAAAGTTTATTTGCAGGGTGAAGTTGTATTTTAGCTTTGTTTCTTCTTGGTTACTCACATATTCTCTAACCCCATTTCTTATTTATGTTTGCCATACATGGACTTATTCCCTGCAAGTAGATAAATGTTTACCACATAAAGGACTAAATTTAAACTGGTCAATAGAACAATTTACAAATGAAGCATTTAGTTACTTTCTTCTTAAATTTCCTATCTTGAGCTCCTTTTCTGAGTAAATTCATTTGCTCATAAAATTCATCAAATCTGCCATAAGACAACTAGGCTACCAGGATTCCAAATAGATTTAGAAAGGTTTTCATTATATTTTGAAAAAATTACTTCTTGCTAAGATCATTAATCTGGCTTAATTAATAAGGAGACCAAAAGAGGAATTAAAACTAATCCTTAGCCATATTGCTTGTTTTACACTTTTTTCTGCATTTTACATTTTTAACTTACTTTTTTCTTATTCTTATATGGTGATCACATTATTCACCTGTTCTCATTTCTGGTAAAAGTTAACAAAAGATTTTTCCCAAAGTGATACATGTGTTTGGTAGAACATAAATTGTAGAATTGATAAAGATATATTTATTCTCTCTTTTTAAGTTAAGATATTTTCTTACTCTTCTTTTTCCTGTATCTGTAAGAGGGGAAAAGTTACATCTACCCTAGGTTTAAAAATTTCCCTGAACTCTGAAAATCTTCCAGCTGTATCTTGAAAAAAGAAGACTTTGGCTTCTGACTCTTTTTCCTGTCTATGGACAAGAGCCCGGCCGTTTTCATAAACAGTGGCCAGCTGTTCAACTTTTAATACTCTTCAACAATCTCCCACTTTTCACATGGGAAACACATCTTGATTGCATATTCTTCTCCTGCCTAAGTCAAGAAACTCATTAAGGATTTTGAATATAAACACTTCCTTAACCAAGACTCTCAAAAAATGTACTCAGCTGCTGGTTGGAACCTAGAAGTTGTCCATAAGTTTCAATGACCTCCTCTTATTCATTAAGCACGTTGTTCAGAGGTGTTTTGGAATCTTTAAAACAAGAAACTATTAAAGTCAGAGGACTTCTGAAGGGCAAGTATATGCTGGGCACTTATGAGAACTAGCCAATGCTAATAAAAAACTCTGCTACATATAAATGTTACTGGAGCAACAGATGGCTTTAGTCTTCACTACCTGTTCCACCATGGATGAGCCCTAAGAAGATACATACAGTTGTATGGGGTGGCCAAACTTATTGTCACCAGGGTCCTGCCTCAAAGAATAATTATAGAAAAGGAATATAAAGCCCTAAGTTAATCTACCACATAGGAATCTAAATGCTTTATTTTATTAAATGGAGACACTACAAAGATTGAAAAGATAGCAGTTAGATTTAAAAATGGAAGGAGAAGGAATAAATAAAAGTACATTTAAAATTTAAAAACAATCCATTTAAAAAATGGGCAAAGGACCTGAATAGACACTTCTCCAGGGAGGACATACAGAGGGCCCAGAGATATATGAAAGGGTGCTCAGCATCACTAGCCATCAGAGGGATGCAAATTATAACCACAATGAGATATCACCTGATACCTGCCAGAATGGCTATCATCAATAAACCAACAAACAACAAGTACTGGTGAGGATGTGGAGAAAAGGAAACCCTAGTGCACTGTTGGTGGGAATGCAGACTGGTGCAGCCATTGTGGAAAAAAGTATGGAATTTCCTTAAAGAACTAAAAATGGAACTGATTTTTGATCCAGCAATTCCACTGCTGGGATTATACCCTAAGAACACTGAAACACCAATTCAAAAGAACCTATGCACTCCAATGTTCATAGCAGCACAATTTACAATAGCCAAGTGCTGGAAACAACCTAAGTGCCCATCAGTAATAAATAGGTGGATCAAAAAACTATGGTACATTTATGCAATGGAATACTACACAGCAGAAAGAAAGAAGGAGCTCCTACCCTTTGCGACAGCATAGACAGAACTGAAGAGCATTATGCTAAGTAATAAGCCAGGCAGTGAAAGGCAAATACCATACGATCTTACCTATAAGTGGAACCTAATCAACAAAACAAACAAGTGAGCAAAATAGAACCAGAGACATGAAAATAAAGAACAAACTGACAGTAAATAGAGGGGAGGCAGGAGGGGGATAATGGAGGAAAGAAGGGGAAGGGTCATCAAAGAACATATATAAAGGACCCATGGACAAAGCCAAAGGGGGGAAAGATTGAGGGTGGGAGGAGAGGTGGGGGTGGGTGGGTCAGGGGAAAGTGGTGGCAGGAAAATAGAGACAACTATACTTGAACAACAATGAAAAATGCAGAAATAATAAAGGCAGGTATACTAAGGAATACTTAATTTTTCCTTAGATTTTTCAAATTGAAGAACAATATTAATTATGTTCAAATAATATATTTACTTTTTGCAAAATCTATCAGTTGAAGAGAACATTACTCTTACAGAATCCAAATGATGAAAGTAAATATTGTAGGAAGGCTTTCTGTTCTTTTTAGACAAAGGAGGGTACAGATAAGAACATGGCCATGGCCATGGGCATAAACATTGCTCTAGAGATAACTCCTACTTATACATAGACTACTATATGGGGATAGAAGAGGTAGGAGATGAGAGGGGGAAAACAAAAAAAAATACTTTCTACATGGTAATTCAAATATTTAATGAAGACAAACGCCTGATTGAAAAATTATTTAACCAGTATTCCCACAGAATAGTATGAAATGCTTTTTCAACATATACATAAATGTTAAAAAATAATAATCTTTCTAATGATCCTTAGTAGCAAAGGTGTTACATGAAATCCTAACTCAGAGCCTGTTTCTTGTGAAGTATATGTGTATTTTCCTTACTAAATCAATGCTTATAAGTTTGCAATTCCATAGGGGGCTTTGAACTAAGGAACTTTAGCAAATGGAAGGATAAATATCAGAGGATTTCCTGCTAAGTAATTTAAAATGTCAACAGAGTGTGAAGTTTAAGCATCCTGGAGTGTTTTGAAATCAGATTATGGGTACCTTTTCTGAATATTTATAATTAGATAAACTAGATCTACCACTAAAAAAATCAGTTTTTTAAAAATGATATTTCAGGTACTTCTATAATTTGTTAAAAGACACAATGCAAACACAATTTACACAAAAGAAATTTCTCAGATTGTCCTTGAAATTTCTCATTTGTACCTTCCAGCATCCTTGGACTTGCCATGAAAATATCCTCTCATGAGGGAAAGGAGCAGCTCAAATATCAAGAATAACTTAAAACTTTGAAAAAAGACTATAATTTTAGATATAAATAAAATGTCTCCATGCATAAAACACTTTGACGGCCATCACAGCAGTTGATTCTCTCAACACCCTGTGAAGCTGGCAAGGAAGTACCATTTTTCCCATTTCCCAGATAAAGAAACTGAGACTCCAAATAACTACATGCCTTATCTTAAAACAATGAGCTACTTAAACTGTGAGACTGGAGTAACAACCAGTTCCATCTAACTCCAATAATCCTTCATTCTCAAATCATTTGCCAAAATAGCTACCCTAGAGATAAAGAGTGACCGATTATTTTTTAAAATAAAAAATTAATAGACTGTTGTTGAATTAAATGACTTAGAGACTAAAAGGACAATTCTAAGGATCAATGAATCCAGGAGCTGGTTCTTTGAAAAGATAAACAAAATAGACAAGCCTTTAAGCAGGCTCATCAAGAAAAAAAGAGAGAGGACCCAAATAAACTCAATCAGAAATGAAAGGGGAGATATTACAACTGATGCCACAGAAATACAAAGAATTATAAGTCACTACTATGAAGAACTGTATGCTAAGAAATATGAAAACCTAGGAGAAATGGACAAATTTTTAGAAAAATATACTCTTCCAAAACTCAATGAAGAAGAAACAGAAAGCCTGAACCAACCAATAACAGTGGATGAAATTAAAGCAGTAACCAAAAAACTCCCAACACACAAAAGCCCTGGACCAGATGGTTTCACAGGAGAATTCTACAAAGCATTTAGGGAGGAACTAACACCTATCCTTCACAGACTATTCCAAAAAATCCAAAATGATGGAAGACTCCCAAACTCTTTTTATGATGCCAGCATCATCCTAATCCCAAAACCGGAAAAAGACACGACAAAGAAAGAAAGCTTCAGGCCAATATCACTGATGAACATTGACGCTAAAATTCTCAACAAAATATTAGCAAACCTCATCCAGCAATACATTAAAAAGATCATTCACCATGACTAAGTAGCTTTCATCCCAGGGATGCAAGGATGGCACAACATTCGCAAAACAATAAGCGTAATACATCACATAAACAAAAGCAAGGACAAAAATCACATGATCATATCAATAGATGCAGAAAAAGCATTTGATAAGGTACAGCATCCATTTATGATAAAAACACTTAGCAAAGTGAGAATAGAGGGAGCATTCCTCAACATAATAAAGGCCATATATAGAAACCTACAGCCAACATTATACTCAATGGACAAAAACTAAAATCTTTCCCACTAAGATCAGGAACAAGACAAGGTTGCCCACTATCACCACTTCTATTCAACATAGTTCTGGAAGTTTTGGCCACAGCAATCAGACAAGAAAAGGAAATAAAAGGCATCCAAATTAGAAAGGAGGAAACAAAACTGTCGTTGTTTGCAGACGACATGATAGTATACTTAGAAAATTCTATAGACTCCACCCAAAAACTACTTGATCTAATAATTGAACTTGGCAAGACAGCAGGATATAAAGTCAATATCCA
>PVJI01029851.1:0-14868 GCA_004026765.1 Micronycteris hirsuta
GGGGGGTACATCACATAAAAAGATCAGGGCTAAATAGCATCAAACTGCTTGGTAGCAACACTAAAAGTTAAAATTCAATAAAGCAATACTTTCAAAAATCTGATAAAAAATATTTTAACTTATTATTCCAGAGCAAATCAAGCTGTATCAAAAGAGAATAAATACATTTTCATGTATAAATGTACTTTAAAAGAATGTATTTCTCAAGTGCCCTATTTCAGGAAACTATTAGAGAAGCTCATCGCCTAAATGAGAGTAAACCCAGAAAGAATGGGGAACAACAGGCACAATTAAGGAGGGTGTTGAAAGGACTTTCCAGAAAGAAGGCAAAGGGCAGTCCCAGAGGATAGCTGTGCCTCAGGCTAGAGAGACCCAAAGGCTCCAAAAAACAGCGTCTTCAAGGAAAACAGAGAAAAAAATTACACAGCGTGCTTAGAAATGTAGGAAATATATTAAGGGAGTTTTACAATTCTTTTAGTGAATTTGGAAAGAATTAGTGATACGTATGCAGTAATCAAGACCAACAAAGTAATAGTTAAAATGAGATATTTATTAATTCCAGGAAAAACAAGGGGGTTGCACTCTACAATACATATATTTATACTTTATATCTTGGCTCAGAAGCTTGAACAATTTAGTCATAATACTATAAACACTGAATATTGATTCACTGGAATGGTAATAGAACTACAGCAAAAGATGGGGGGAGGTCAGTCAAGACGGGAATGATTTGAGTTTGGTTTAAGAGTGCTAAATTTTCACGCATTGCTACCTGGAGTCAAGATATGCTTACAAATGATAAATCAAGAAACAACTACATAAAAATTATGATTTTAAAATATGGATAACTTACAGGAAAAAAGAATTCAAAGATGAAAGTGATTTATCAGAAGGCTAATCTGGAGGAGTCCAGCCAAGATGGAGGTATAGGTAGAAACCCTTCACTTCCTCCCACAACAGAAAGGAGGATAATAACAACCAATCTAAAATCAATAAACAACCAAAAGCACCATAAAATCAAACTGCATGGAACTGCGACAACCAAGGAATTAAAAAAAAAAAAAAAAGTCAACCACAACAACCAGACTGGTAAGGCAGTGGACAGAGAGAACCAGAAGCAAGGCTATGGACCAGGTGGGCAGGGCTGACTGAATGGGAAACTGAGGCTCAGAGCTGACTGTAGACTATAGCAGTTTCCACCATGGGAGATACTCCCAGTCTCACACTAGAGTCCGTTGGAAAGTGCACTAGAGCCCAGTGGCAGCCGCACCGTTCCCTCTCTGGCCCCTCCTCCACAGGCAGTGCTGCAGCACAGCAAGGAGGGTTGCCCTGCCCCCTTACAACCTATCAGCTGTGCCAGGACAAAGAAATATGGCCCAAATGAAAGAACAAAGTAAAGCCTCAGAAAGAGAGCTAAGCAATGAGGAGAGAGCCAACCTATCCGATGGAGAATTTAAAGCCCTGGTAATCAAAATGCTTACAGATCTGATTGAGCTTGGTTGAAAAATGAGAGGATACATGAAAGATACCCAAAATGAAATAAAGCAAAATATTCAGGGAACCAGCAGTGACAGGAAGGAAATCAGGACTCAAAGCAACAATTTGGAACAAAAGGGAAGAATAAACATCTGACTAGAACAGAATGAAAAAACAAGAATTCAAAAAAGGAAAGAGAGACTTAGGAACATCTGGGACAACTTGAAATGTTCCAATATCCGAATCATAGGGGTGCCAGAAGGAGAAAAACAACAGCAAGGAATTGAAAACTTATTTGAACAAATAATGAAGGAAAATATGCCCAATCTGGCAAAGGAAATAGATTTCCAGGAAGCCTGGGAAGCCCAGAGAATCCCAAAGAAGTTGGACCCAAAGAGGAATACACCAAGGCACAACATCATTAAGTTACCCAAGATAAAGACAGAATCCTAAAAGAAGCAAGAGAAAAGGAGACAGTTACCTACAAAGGAGTGCCCATAAGACTATCAGCTGATTTCTCAAAACAAACTTTGCAGGCAATAAGGGGCTGGAAAGAAGTACCAGAAGTCACAAAAGGCAAGGACCTACATCCAAGATTAATCTATCCAGCAAAGCTTTCATTAGAATGCAAGGGCAGATAAAGTGCTTCTCAGATAAGGTCAAGTTAGAGGAGTTCATCATCACCAAGTCATTATTATATGAAATGTCTAAGGGACTTATCTAAGAAAAAGAAGATCAAAAATATGAACAGTAAAATGACAACGAATTCACAACTATCAACAAATGAACCTAAAAGAAAAGAAAAACAACAAAAACAAAAACCAAGCAAATGACTAGAACAGGAACAGAATCAGAGAACTGGACATCACATGGAGGGTTTTCAGTGGGGAGGGGGAAGGGAGCAGTAGGGGAGAAAAGGTACAGGGAAGAAGAAGAATTAGTAGGTATAAAATAGACAGGGAGAGAGAAAAAGTGGTATAGGAAACAGAGAACTCATATGTACAACCCATGGACATGAACTAAGAGGGGGGAATGCTGAAGGATTGGGGGTGCAGGGCAGAGGGGGGATAAAGGGGGAAAAATTGGGAAAACTGTAATAGCATAATTAATTAAAAATACTTAAAAATTGAAATTAAAAAGAAAGAAAGCTAATCTCAGTAGAGCCAAGAGGTAGGGAAGAAATCTTACTCCTGTTTTCATTGTCTTATGGTCATATTTTATTACTTTAACAAAAATGAAAATTAATTTTTTTAAGATTTATTTATTTATTCATTTTTAGAGAGAGGAGAAGGAAGGGAGAAAGAGCAATGTATGGTTGCCTCTCACATGGCCCTCACTGGGGACCTGGCCTGCAACCCAGGCATGTGCCCCGACTAGGAATCGAACCGGGACTCTTTGGTTCCCAGCCTGTGCTCAATCCACTGAGCTACACCAGCCAGGCAAATGAAAATTAATTTTTGAAAGGAAAAGTGTAATATAATGTACAGGATTAGTACCAAGAAACCCAAATTTGTATTTCTTTAAAGACCCAGTCAAAAGTATGACTGGTTGTTTCACACATTCGAGTACAGCTTTGATAGCAGAATAAGCAGGATCATGCAATCTCAGACCATATTTAGGTGAGCCCTAAATGAGAGGGAAACCAGGAGAGAAGATCGCTGGCAGCTGAGGAGAAAGGTTAATTTAGCCACCATGAAAATATACACAGCATTATATATGGTAACATACTACCAAGGACTCAAGAATTACAAGTATTAGCTTGGGGTAAGCAACCTGGTACCAACTGCAAGTAAGATCAGCCATGCAATGCCAAATAGGAAATGTAGAAGAGCAATTTTTATATATTCAGATAACATATATAATTAACCCCAAATTAGTTTATTGCACAAAAGCAGAACATTCAATCGCCTGGAAGGAGTAGATGTAAGATCTAAGTACTAGTGACTACAAGGGATGGACATCATATAAATCTTTAATATCATGACCCACCAAATTCTATATGTAACGACACTGTGATAAAAATCAAAAGAAACAATGGCCTTCGCTTCTCTGTATGCCTGATCAGCACACCACTATATTTAGTCACTGAATGGCAGTTGCAATTATGTCGAGGTGCATAATTAAATAGTATTTCACATGAATGTGTGGCTGTCTGTGTCTGTGGGACTTTAATTATAAAATTTCAACCAAGGCAAGTTTCATTCCACTCTTGGGGTTAAAATCATCAAGTAAAGGGACAATTAATGGCTTGCTTAGCATGTGCAGACTTATGACATGGTTTGGCTTTCATGAAGAAACTTAAAGACTGAATTACTTGGGTCAACTACAGCTACTATAAACGTAAACAGGGGGAAAACCCACCTGTAGTGAGACAATCTCCACATCGTGAGGTTAAATCCGTATTTTACAGCAGCCCTTCAGCGCATGCTTGACCTGTTGCTACTGATGTACGCACTGCAATTTGCCGTCAGCATGGCAAACAGCGAAACTTCAGTCCCTGAAGAAAGGGGAAGGGAAAGCCCTGTCATGGGTTCCCATGACAATGATGGGAAAGATTCAAGGGTAAAGGGATTTGAATTTCTTTAACCACACAGTCTAATTAATTTCTGGAGACAGTTTTTATTGTTGTATAGGCAGTACTCAAAAAGCTGTTGTCAAGGAAAAGCACCCTAAAATTAGATCCGCCCACTTTGTTTTCACTGTGGGAACGGCCACACTCCTCGCAGCCTGTTCTGCTGTGGAGAGGAAGCCTGCCTGTGAAATGGAAGGGAGCTCGCAGGGGGCTTCTATGAAGAGGAAAAGAATAAAATGACCAGCCCAGGTACTGATCTCACAAATTGCTTTTCTTGTATAAGCTTGTCTACAAGCTTTTTTTTTTTTTCTTGTATAAGCTTTTTTATACAAGCTTGTATAAGCTTGTGTGTTTACTTTATAATTTTGTCTTCGAGAAGAACAAAAAATCACTGATCCTAGCACCCCATTCCGGATATTCGTTGTCCCTGTCTCTGCCTCCAATCTGCTGACCTTATCCACCTTCTCACGGCCCCTGCTTTGCCCCAGGTTCTCATCTCCCCCTTAGTCCAACCTTACAAGTCGCTCTACCCCACTTACCACTTCACCCATCACGCTCATATTTTTCTAACAAAACATTAACCTTATACACCCAGTTCTGCATCTCCTCTCAGCCGTCATGGAAGCAGCTGAACTGAAAGAAGAAGGAAAGGTAGTGCCCAGGGTGCAGCCTGATCTCTCTTCAAATTGATGATCGCAAGTGGGTGCTGGAACTGCCCACCAATTAGACCGTATTTCCTTAGTCACACTACACTCTGAGGTGACACCTCCTGAAATCTCTGCTCCCTCTCTCATCTCCTCACTCTCCGCAGATAGCTTCTTATTTCATTTCACTGAGAAAATAAAAGTAACCAGAAGGGACCATCACCAAGTTTTCACCTGCCTACTTGCAAAAGTTCCCAACTGTTCTGCCTCCCTGCTGTTGCCCCGGATGAGCCACCCCTGCTCCTAGATCCAATCTCCACCTTTAAGCTGCCCTTACCTTTCACCTACTAGCAGGCTGAACATTCTCTCTCTTTCTTTCTCTTTCTTTCTCTCTCTCTCTCTCTCTCTCTCTCTCTCTCTCTCTCTCTGTCTCTCTCCCTTTTCCCTCCCTTCCATTTTCTGAAACTCTTGGGCCCAAATGTAATTTACCATATACCCAGTTGCGTGCGCGCACACACACACACACACACACACACACACACACAAAACAATGCATTCTGACTCATTCTTTTCAGTTTTTGTACTCCCACATCCAATTCATCGGTGAGTACTATCAGCTCTTGTTTTAAATATGTCCTAAATCTGAATACTGATCATCTTCATAAGCACCAATATTGCCAAAGCTATCAAACCTTCACCAGGACAACTGCCAGAGCCTCCTAGCACATCCTCCCATTTCCAATTTAGTCCTTCTCCGCTCCCCCGCTTCAACGTTACCTTCCACAAAATGACCAGAGGAGTCTTCTTTGTTATTGATTGTTTAAAGTGTACAAAGTGTTGATTTGAAACATTTATAAATTGCTAAACGGTCAGCACCATAGTAGTAGCTTCCACCTTCTTCCTGTCACATAGTCAGCATTTCTTTTTCGTAGTGAGAACATCAACACCTACTCTCCCAGCAACATTCAAGTATATGAAACAGTATTGTAAGTTATAATCACTATGCTGTACATTAGGTTTCCAAATTTGTTAATCTCATAACTGGAAGTTGTATCTTTTAACCAATATCCCCCATGTCCCAAACCCTGCAGCCTGGAATAAGCACCATTCTGCCCTTTGTTCAGAGAAGTCTTCTTAAAACCTCAGTCAGACCCCCACGTTGCTGCTTCAAAGCTGCTTCAAAGCTGCAAAGGCTTGCCACCGGGCCAGGGATAAAGTGTTAACTCCTTAACACAGGCCTGTTGGGTCTTAGGTGATCTGACTCCTGCCTTTCTCTCCCCACTCAGTTTTTCCACTCTTTCCCTCACCCACCATGTTCTAGTCCTCCTGGGCTTGTTGGTCCTCAGACATGCCACACTTACCCTGCCTCAGGGGCTGAGCCCTTCCTTCGCTCAGTCTGAGATGCCATTACATCAGACCTTGGTGTAGCTCATTTCTCACTTTATTAAGTCCCTGTCCTCTCCACAAGTCACTGTTACAGAAAGCCCTTCCCTGACCACTCTTCTAAAATAGCTACTTTGGAATCTCCCAGGCACTTTGTCACCATAACCGGTTTGCTTTTATTAAAATTACATTACATATTTATTTATATATTTGTTTATCATCCACCCTCACCATCGAAATGTAACTCTATGAAAGGAGGGACCACGTACTGTTTACCATTGTAGCCCTGGTGCCAAAAACAGTGCTGGAGTGTTCTCTAGGCCCAGTGATGAATATTCATTGAAGGAGCAAATAAATGACATTGTATTAATAAGTCAACCAAGCTGGCTTAATTAAATAATATTAGTGCTACTTTCCAAAGTAACTCAGTATTTTTACAAACATCAGTATAGTCTTGATGAACTTAAACTTACTTTATTTCTAAATGACTTTCATTCTTAACATAGTCCTAATCAGTGACTACGGTTACCATAGTTTGACTCATACCGTGTAAATTAGTGTTTTCTTTTATACCTATAAAACATATACTTAACAAAACAATCTGAATTTATCAAGGAGAGGATTTTTTTAATTCCCTATCTGAACTTAAGTACTTCCTCTTTCTAGGGAATTTAAGATTACTTGGCAAAGTGTTTCTAATTCCAAAGGGATCCAAAGTAATTCTATCTTATATCTTGTTTTCCAGGTGCTATAGTTATTAGTAGATCAACAAACTTATCTAATAACAGAAAGTGAACATTATGCTTATTTAGTATAGAATTAGAAATCAAAGAGATAATTTTTAGCATTGTATTTAATCATGTCTTATACTGAAAACTAAAACAATTATGGTAAATAATCAAGAAGAAAAGAATTACAATGTCATGTAAAACAGAGGGAAAATACATATATATTAATGTTTATGTATATATGTATATATATTAATATATATATACATATATATTCCTGGGTACTAATGCCAGGAATATTTTAATCCTTTAAACCAGATATTACTATTTTGACTGTGAACTTCATTTTGGAACATTCTCAGTCATTAAGTACATGTGACCTCTCCTTAACCTAACTCCATCATGGATAGATTGGTTAGCTCTTAGATGGGCACATTTTGATGCACATTTTGCAAATATTTCTCCTTAATTGAAATATGATACACATGACAGGATGAAGTCAGAGAACAAAAATATTAAATGGCTTGAAAATGATGGTTTTAGTTTGAGGCTCATTGCACCTTGGACTTGAATGTCAGGTAAAAATAAATCTCAAACACTTAAAATTGCTGTGACACATTGTGAAATTTCAAGACTACTTCACTTGTGAGTTTATCTTTGAGGATCTGTGCAAAGAGAAAATTAGTTAGTCTTTAACTCCATAGTGGAACATTAAGAGTAGCCTGGAAGCTAATATAAACTATTTAGTCTGATCTTCTTCAAGTTTGGTCAGCTTATCTCCTTCTGTCTGACTCATTACAACTTGGAAACTTCAGCAGGCAATTAACTCTCACAGGACACACAGCAGTCTTCACTAACCAGGAATTCCCAAGGCCACATGAGGCAGAATATTTACTGATTGCTGAAAGATATCCTCAACATGTTCCTATGAGTGGTATAGAATTTAGAAAATTAGAACCTTTGAAAAGCAAGTTTAGTCACTCATTCAATGTTGGAATCTCCTCTGCCACTTCCCATCATATAGTTTAACGTCAATTTTTTTCTGTCTCATACTTAGTAGAGAAAAGGGCAAAAACAAACAGTGTTACATATAATTGTGCCACAAAAGTAATTTACAATAATGGTTACCATTTGCCAATGATTATTTTATGTGAGGCACAGCACCTGGGCAATTGGATTGCATTATTTTTTTCTTAACAATCCTCTGAGATTCTAAGTTCTAAAAGGACGAAGTTTGTCTTTTGTTTTTGTTAGTTTCTCTCTCTATCTCTCTCTCATCTGTCAGATAGTCACACCCCCAAAAATATGTTATTCTGTGCTGGTCAAGTTTGGACACACCATTCTCTTCCTTTTTCCAGAAGCAGCTTCAGTATCCTCCATAAAACGTGATCTTCCAGCCTGAATTTATTAATATTGCTGCTGAACAGCTATAACTTTACTGGCTATACCCTTCAAGTGCAAAGTTGTTGCATGTTGCCTGATTACTGGTTTTTGTTACAATGAAATATTTTTAAGTTCTTACTTCATGCAATGTACTATGCTAGCCACTGAGGACAAAATATTAAGCAAATGAATTCTACCTCTTTCTTCTTGTTACCACAAAAATTGGAAGAAGGAGTACCTAGAGGGCAGAACAATTAAATGGACAATAACAAAAGCACCGGAAGTGCAATTAGCGTACCTGAAAGAGTCACCTAATCTCCTCTCAGGTGATCATGAGTGCTTTTCTCCAGCTCTATGATACTGTGATCCGGCTCCAAACTTCCCACCTGGTCTTTCAGAAATGCAGTTGTAACTTGGTTAGAGTCTCTCCCTGAGATATTCCTCTTCAATAGACTATACTTCCTTTTTCACTCAATTTAATTTTAAAATCCTTTCTCTGCAAATCCCTTTCCTGTTTTGTGAGAGAAGATTTTGCCAGAACTCTCTTCAGCAATAAGACTTAGAGTTTATAAAAGTCACAGACTTTGAAGTTATTACTCTACAATGAAAACCAGGAGTCAAGATTTTAGTTCACAGAAAAATTGGTAGGGATTAGTAATAGCAAAACTAATGGCATTTGCCAGTTTTGAAGACAACTATTTTATATAAACTATAAATTATGAAGATACAGCAATATATAGCTCCAAAAAGATACATATAAAGTATATTTCCTGTATATAATCAACCCAATTGCTTAAGGGAAAAAGTGAGAGGGAAGAGGAAAAAAAGTTTGATCAGATTGCTTTCTTATCTACTCTATATGATAAGAAAAGTAAAGAAAGAAAATAGCTGAATCAGAAATATAAAGTGGGAAATTTGCAAAGAATTGAAAATTAAGTTGATAAAAAGTTATACTATTGCATCTTTTTATGATGTTTAGTTATACAGAACTGCTCTAAAAATAAAGATAACCAAATAAACAACCATTTAACAGGTCTGACCTTCTCAGATGAACTCCCTAAACCTAACCAGTGTAGCTAGGTGACACACACCCGAAACCAGCTCTGGCTGCTACATTATTCATATGCTACTTATCTGATTTCCACAATTATTCTCCCTACTACTTTGATTCCTTCTCTTTTCTTTTTTGCCCCTCATTTATTTCTTTAACCAATCAAAAAAAAGCAAATGTTTCAGAGTTTATGTACGTAAAACTTGAGGTCACTGTTTTCTCACTCTCTCCTACATCTGGAAAGATAATCTTACACTAAAGTGATTCAGATAATAGAAGAAATATGTAGGTGGAGGAAACTAGATGTAAAATTACTTTTTTCTTTTTCTTTGTGGTTTTAAAGAAGAAGCCTAACAGAGTGGGAACTGGGCCTTCCCATGCCCTGCATGACCTGTTGTCAGGGCAACAGGATGTGTAGGCAGCCCTGGCCTTCCCAGGACCTGTTGCCAGGGTAACAGGCTATGAACCATCTTCTCTTATGCAACTATGCAGTTTCTTTGCCTTGTTCTATGTTTCTCTTCTATTTGGTGGGAAATAGAGCAATACAACTTCAATACACAAGCCACTGAGGGATCATACATTGAAAGAAATATTGTTGCAGATGGAAATAATGTGGAGGAGAATTTTATTGGACTGACTTTCTGAAAACAAGAACCTTAGATTTTATTTCTTAAATATATACTGAATTTTGTTTGGATCAAAGAAATAAGTGATAGGAGATGATGGGAGTAAAAGAAGCAGAATGGTAGTGGAAAAAAGCTGTGGAAACAAGGGAAGAATGATATGAAAAATTAAAGGCTAAGAGCATGATTTGGGGGGATATATCAGTTGGCTTTTCTCACATCTCACAATTTAGTAGCCAACCCCATTGAGTTCTGAGTTGGAGGATGTTCAATATTCCAGGATGACCTCACTGACATGCCTGGTGGTTGACGGTCTGGATGGTCTAGTATCTGCTCCACATGCTCATACTCCAGTAGGCTGCACCAGGCTTCTTGCTCTGCTAGTATGAGAGTTCCAAAGAGCATCAAGAGAGCATCTAATACATAACCCCTTTCCAAGTCTTCGCCTGCATCACATTGCTAAGATCCCATTGGCCAAAGCAAGTTACATTGCCAAGCTCAGCATCAGGGTGGGAGGGGTAATCCAACAGTGGATACAGGACGTCATGAACAAATTGAGACATACCACAATGGTAAACAACAGCATGGAAAATTTTCTGGACAACAGGCTGCTCTTTGGAAAACCTGAAACATTAAAGCACACAGAGATTTTCTGGGGGATGAAATATCAAGAGGGTCACATACATAAAAAAGACCTTTTCATATTGGAACCAGTGGGAGGGATTGGAGATTTTCAGATTTCCAAAAGTTAACAAGAAGCTCCTTTATCCATCTATTATTAACCATCATCAAATGCAGACTAAAAAGGGATGAGAAAAAATACTGTGTGCCATTAAGTAGTTCGTGTTCTCTGTGGGAAATAAAGCATAATAAAATATATTTAGATTATTTTTCTAAAATAAACAAAAAGAGAAAAGACTCTGTTCACTTTACTTCAGAAAAGAACCTCATTGCATGCTTAAAGTCGTTTGTAACAAGAAGCGTCAGCATTGCCTAGTTTTAAATCATGAGAACTCCTGCCTTTATTCTTATTAGTAAATAAAATCATCAGGTACAGATATGTACAGCGTTTTTGTTGTGTGGGACACCACAGGCCAAAAAGATTAGAATAATTTTGTAAGGGTCCAAGCTCTGAAGTGGCAAGAGGGTTTAGGAAAAGTCAAATTCTCTTCCAAATCCCACTTTAATCACTGTTTAAATAAATTAATTAAAGGGGTAATGTAGTGCCTATCTAGAGAAGGATAAAACTGGAGAGCTTCTGACATCTAAAGCTTATGCCAAGTGATAACTCCCCTTGATATTCAGCTTTGAGGATGCAGAACTAGGCAAACAGATGGCAGGATTTGGAATAATCAAAACAAGGGAACAGTTTTTAACTCCTGAAAGGTCAGGTTTTACAGCGAGTCTTCAGTGGTAAATGGAATTATCTAAGCCAGTGTTAAGTGGAATAGGCATGGGCCTAGGAATCTGGGCCTCCCCTAAGGAACTGGGAAACAATGGCCAAGCCATTGTGTGTCTCTGAGGCTCAGTTTTCTCATCAGAAAAAAGAAATGGAGGTAATTGCACTGAACCATAGAAATCAGAAGAAAAGTCTTTTAGATATTATAAAGCAAAACATATTACTATAAATTATGATTATTAATATTATTCAGTTATGGGGTATTTTTAAATAGTTTAAGTTTAAGTTAAAAAGTTTAAGTTAATCAAAATGTGATTGATGCCCAGATTGTTTGCATTTTTTCTTATCTTGCTCCAAATGCAATTTATTTTGAACCAAGCCTTAGAAAGCCCAGTGTTAGAGGGGGGCTGGAGGGGAAGGGAGGAGGGGAGGGGAGAGGATGCAAATAACTGTAATTGAACAAAAATAAAAAAAAATAAAAAAAATAAAAAAAAAAAGAAAGCCTAGTGTTCAGTGGATCAGAGTCAGCACACTGTTGCCTTTCTAGGAAGTCCGCGTTGATTTTCCTCTAAGTCATCAAGGACTTGCTTCACATACAAAATTCCAAGAGTCCTTTGATACTCCACACTTTTTCAGGGTTTACGGTTGCCCTCTGTTTTCTTGCTGTGTGGACATTATACTTAGAGGTCTTACTACTTTTTTTATGACTCATAAAATTATTTGACTAGCTATTAGTATTAAAATTTTGCTACCAGAAATGACCTGTTTTGAGCATTTTATGAGCCTGATTTAATAAAAATGTATGTTTTTAAATATTTTATAAAATACAATCTCTTTAAACAACTTCAAGAAAGTATAGCTTAAAGAAGAAAACAAAAGGGTCATAATGTTTCATTTACATGTCTCTCTTGACCTATTATTATTTTCATATGTTTCCTTGACAATAATTATTCACATCTAATACTTGCTCAGACCGGGTATATTGGAATGATGATTCTCCTGAGCCTTTAATGCTGTCATCTCTCTCATTATGTTAATAAACAGCTCCTTTCATATCTTTTCTATGAGACTAAGACTTGATCAAATGTTTACATTTGATTAGATGATTGAAATTTTAGAGTAAATGACACAATCTAATAGCATAATGGTTATTTGGTATTTTCTAAATGAATCAGCAAAAGGAAAGCTATGGTACTATAGTAATTACTTGGAAGTAAATTCCATTTTCAGCCAGACACACAGACTATGATAAGGAAATATCTAAAGAGTGATTTTCAAGCCAGAGTGATTCAGGAAATAAGACTAGCCCTATGTCATACATGATTATAGAGGCCTAAATTTTGTTCCAAGGCAACCACGAGATGCTGAACTAAAGATGCTGAATCCATCAGGCAATTCTTCCATCAGTGAACCAATCGAGGCCAGTCCACTCCTCTTCCTCAGCGCTCTCTCATTGCACAACTCCTTCCTGTCCGTGGGGATGTCGATGCCCTGCTCGGCTCTGCTGAAGAGGAACCTGGTGAGACCACTTCCACTGAGCTAAGAGAAACTCTTCTCATCTTGACATGCTATTTCTTCCACTAATTCCGACAAGGAAATCACTTGAAAAAAAGACTCTTGCTTTTGCATATAATAATAATGATAACAGCTAGACTGTCTTGAATTCTGGACACTGTTCTAAGCAGTTTGCAAGCATTAATTTATTTATTCTTCCCAACACCTATGAGATAGATAATGATGTCATTCTCATTTTGCAGATAAGAAAACTAAGACATCAAAACATTAATCAACTTGGAGAAGATCATATAGCTATTAAATAGCAGAATTGAAATACACAAGAATGAATAAGATTACAGGAATGTTAATAATTAGAAGGTTTTGAGAGCTTACTGTGTGCTATGCTGTGCTTCTTATAGACATTATTGTATTAACTTTCACTCTCTTTATTTGGGCAGCATCTGAATAGATTTCCAGATGCTATTCTTCCTTCTATGTGGAAGGACCTTACACAGGAAAAACTTTCCAGGACTCTGCCACTTTTCACATTCTCTCACAGAGAAGGAGAGGAAACATTTGGTTGGTGAACTGTGAAGAAGGAGTTAGACCTGGGGGTGCAGCTATCCTTTTCAGGGGGTAGGGAAGGGATATTTATGCTTGTAGAACACATCATTTCCCTTTTTTTCAGAGGCCATGTGGTAAGTTCAGGAGGGGAGATTTTGTCCCCTGCCAGGAAAGTATGCACTTTAGGAGGAAAGTTGAAGTCCGAGGTATTCTGGCTTGTTTAGCGCTATAGACCAAAACCTTTTCCTCCAACAAGTTTAGTCTTCAATGAAGTTGACATTTTGATCTGTACCAACTGGACTCCTACATCTACGCTTCACCTAACCCTGAACTTAAACTAGCAGTGTCTTTCATTAGCCCCCTCTCACAGTAAGATCCTAAGGGGTGTCAATTTTTGTCCATCTCAGTTGAAAAGTCAACTTCTCAGATAAATCATTCCTCATGATCTAAAATACCTTCTCCAAGTAACTCTTGATCACATCACCTGACACATTTTATTCAAGTAATCTTTTACTTTATATTAACTCATTATTTATAATTTAGTTTTTTGTTGTTGTTTCCTCTACTACAATGTCCTATGCCTAAAATAGTGCCCGACAAACTATCCAATTAGTGAGTATTTGTTGAATGAGTGAATAAATGATGAATGAAACTATTGGATTTTACAAATAAAGAAAGTGAAGTTTAGAAAAGTTAATAGATTGTCTATGATCACTCAGCTAAAATACTTGACTCTAAAGTTCCATTTCTTAATCTCAAAGGTATTTCACCTCAACCATGTCTATTCTATAAACCATACCATAATGTTACATAAGACTAAAATTTATACTGATTATATTTATATAACAGAATAGGTTTTGTGAAGTGGTTTTCTTCAAATTCATTGTATGACTAAAGAACAGTTTTTTTAAACTAATTTGCCTGATTTAATCCATCGAAACCCATCACATACTCAACAATCTGAGAACAGACATTGACGTTTATCAACAATTTCCAAGAAGATAACATAACATTATTCTTTGACATGTAAAATGAATTCACTGTGCTTGTATACTCAATATCAGAGCTTGATAAGAAAATTGGTAGTCTGGGCATGTAAGCCAGGGTTAGACGGAAGACAGTGATTTATTTAATGGCTAAGGAAAAAGAGTGTCTACTCTAATTGGCCAAAGAGTGACCTAGGCTGGCCCCACCTCTAGGCCCTGTGTCTACGTATGTCTTGGGCAGAGGGTGGGGGTATAAATAAGGAGAGAGAGGGGAGAGGAAGAGAGAGAGAGAGAAAGAGAGTTGGGACATGGTAGGAATATGGGAGTGGTCATGTTGGTTAAGCGCTCTGTTTCTCTGTTACAGGAGACATGTATGTTTCTTACTGCTGCTGCAACAAGTTTACCACAGACTTAGCAACTTAAAACAACACAAATGGTTATATTTTGCTTGCTTGTTTGCTTTGTTGATTAGGTTCAAAATATAACCAGAGACATTGAAATAAAGAACAAACTGACAGGAGCCAGAGGGGAGGGGGAGGGGGATAACAGGGGAAAGAAGGGG
>PVJI01029852.1:0-14835 GCA_004026765.1 Micronycteris hirsuta
AGCTGGGGTAGCAATACTCATATCAGAAAAAATAGACTTCAAAAAAAAGGGCCATAAATTGAGACCCAGAAGGACACTTCATAATACTCAAGGGAAGAATTCACCAAGAAGACATAAACATTGTAAATATATATGCACCCAACACAGGAGCACCCAAATACATAAAGAAAATCTTGGAGGACTTCAAGAAAAGATATTGATAGCAACACAATTATAGTAGGGGACTTAAACACCCCACTGTCAAAAATGGACAGATCTTCCAAACAAAATATCAGCAAAGATATTGTGGCATTGAATAATATCCTAGAAGAAATGGACTTAACTGATATATATAGAGCCTTCTATGTGTATAGAAGCTAAATACACATTCTTTTCAAATGCACATGATGCACATGGAACATTTTCAAAAATAGACCATATGATAGGACACAAAACGAGCCTCAACAGATTCAAGAGAATTGAAATCATATCAAGTATTTTCTCTGACCACAAGGGACTGAAATTAGAAACCAACCCAAAGGAAAAAACCTCCAAACACTCAAAATCATGGAGACTGAATAGCATACTATTAAACAATGAATGGGTCAAGGATGAGATTAGGGAAGAAATCAAAAAGTTCCTCGAAACAAATGAAAATGAACTCACAACAACCCAAAACTTATGGGACACAGCGAAGGCAGTCCTGAGAGGAAAGTTCATAGCGATACAGGCCTACCTAAGAAAAATAGAAACATTTCAAACAAACATCTTAACCCTATGCCTACAAGAACTTGAGGAACAACAACAAAGACAACCCAAAGCAAGTAAAAGGAAGGAAATAACCAAGATCAGAGCAGAATTAAATGACATAGAGACTAAAAAAACAATTGTAAGGATCAATGAATCCAGGAGCTAGTTCTTTGAAAAGATAAACAAAATCGACAAGCCTTTAACCAGGCTCATCAAGAAAAAAAGAGAGAGGGCCCAAATAAACTCAATCAGAAATGGAAGAGGAGATATTACAACTGATGCCACAGAAATACAAAGGATTGTAAGACACTACTATGAAGAACTGTATGCCAAGAAATATGAAAACCTAGGAAAAATGGACAAATTTTTAGAAAAATATAATCTTCCAAAACTCAATAAAGAAGAAGCAGAAAGCCTGAACCAACCAATAGCAGTGGATGAAATTGAAGCAGTAATCAAAAAACTCCCAACACACAAAAGCCCTGGACCAGATGGTTTCACAGGAGAATTCTACAAAGCATTTAAGGAAGAGATAACCCCTATCCTTCACAGACTATTCCAAAAATCCGAAATGATGGAAGACTCCCAAACTCTTTTTATGAGGCTGGCATCATCCTAATTCCAAAATCAAAAAAAGACATAAAAAAGAAAGAAAAGTTCAGGCCAATATCGCTGATGAACATTGACGCTAAAATCCTCAACAAAATATTAGCAAACCGCATCCAGCAATACGTTAAAAAGATCATACACCATGACCAAATGGAATTCATCCCAGGGATGCAAGGATGGTACAATATTCGCAAAACAATAAACGTAATACATCACATAAACCAAAGCAAAGACAAAAATCACATGATCATATCAATAGATGCAGAACAGGGTAAGGTACAGCATCCATTTATGATAAAAACACTTAGCAAAGTGGGAATAGAGGGAGCATTCCTCAACATAATAAAGGCCATATATGAGAAACCTACAGCCAACATTATACTCAATGGACAAAAACTAAAATCTTTCCCATTAAGCTCAGGGGCAAGACAAGGTTGTCCACTATCACCACTTCTATTCAACATAGTACTGGAAGTTTTAGCCACAGCAATCAAACAAGAAAAGGAAATAAAAGGCATCCAAATTGGAAAGGAGGGAACAAAACTGTTGTTTGCAGATAGATGAAATGATAGTGTACTTAGAAAAGCCTATAGACTCTGCCATAAAACTACTCGACCTAATAATTGAATTTGGCAAAGCAGCAGGATACAAAGTCAACATCCAGAAATCATTTTTGCATACCAACAGTGAAACAGTAGAAACAGAAATCAGGGAAAAAATCCCATTTGATATAGCAACAACAACAACAAAAATACCTGGGAATAAAGCTAACCAAGGAGGTAAAAGACCTGTACTCAGAAAACTACACAACACTGAAGAAAAAAATCATGGAAGACACAAAAAAATGGAAACATATACCATGCTCATGGATTGGAAGAATCAACATCATCAAAATGTCCATCCTACCCAAAGCAATTTATAGATTCAATGCAATCCTTATCAAAGTGCCAATGGCATATTTTACAGATATAGAACAAACACTTCAAAAATTTATATGGAACCATAAACGACCCCGAATATCAGCTGCAATTTTGAGAAAGAAGAGCAAAGCAGGAGGGATCACAATTTCTGATATCAAACTGTATTACAAGGCCACTGTAATCAAAACAGCTTTGTACTGGCATAAAAACAGACAGATAGACCAATGGAACAGAATAGAGAGCCCAGAAATAAACCCAAGTCTCTACGGGCAATTGATCTTTGACAAAGGGGGCAGAAGCATAAAATGGAATAAAAATAGCCTCTTCAACAAATGGTGTTGGGAAATATGGACGGCTACATGGAAAAAAAAAATGAAACTCAAACACCAGCTGACACCATACACAAAAATAAATTCAAGGTGGATAAAAGACTTAAATATAAGTCGTGACACCATAAAAGTCCTAGAGGAAAACGTCGGGAGGAAAGTCTCAGACAGCCCATGCAGCAACATCTTCAATGATATGTCCCCTAGAGCAAGGGACATAAAGGAAAGAATAAACAAATGGGACCTTATCAAAATAAAGAGCTTCTGTGGGGCTAAAGAAAACATTATTAAATAAAAAAGAGAACCGACAGTATGGGAAAACATATTTGCCAATGATACCTCGGACAAGGGTTTGATCTCCAAAATAGATAAAGAACTCATATGACTCCACTCCAGGAAGACAAAAAAAAATTAAAAAATGAGCAAAAGACATGAACAGACTCTTCTCGAAAGAGGACATACAGAGGGCCCAGAGACATATGAAAAGATGTTCAATATCATTAGCCATCAGAGAGATGCAAATTAAAACCTAGATGAAGGCCTGGCTGGTGTAGCTCAGTGGATTGAGTCGGGCTGGGAACCAGAGGGTCCCAGTTCGATTCCCAGTCAGGGCACATGCCTAGGTTGCAGGCTAGGTCCCCGTGAGGGCCATGTGAGAGGCAACCATACATTGCTTTTTCTCTCCCTTTCTGTCTCCCTCCCTTCCCCCCTCTCTAAAAAATAAATAAAAATAAAATCTTAAAATAAAATAAAATAAAATAAAATAAAACCACGATGAGATATCACCTCACATCAGTCAGAATGGCCATCATCAACAAAGCAACAGATAACTGTTGGAGAGGATGTGGAGAAAAGGGAACCCTACTGCACTGTTGGTGGGAATGCAGATTGATGCAGCCACTGTGGAAAACAGTATGGAATTTCCTCAGAAAAATAAAAATGGAACTGCCTTTCGACCCAGCAATTCCACTATTGGGATTATACCCTAAGAATCCTGAAAAACCAATTCAAAAGAACCTATGCACTCCAATGTTCATAACAGCACAATTCACAATAACCAAGTGCTGGAAACAACCTAAGTGCCCATCTACAAATGAGTGGATCAAGAAACTATGGTACATTTACACAATGGAATTCTACACAGCAGAGAGGAAGAAGGAGCTTATACCCTTTGCAACAGCATGGATGGAACTGGAGAGTATTATGCTAAGTGAAGTAAGCCAGGTGGTGAGGGACAAATACCATATGATCTCACCTTTAACTGGAACATAATCAACAAAAGCAGAAAGCAAGCAAAACTTAACCAGAGACATTGAAATTAAGAACAATCTAACAATAGCCAGGGGGGAGGGGGGAGGGGACAATGGGGAGAAGGGTTTTCAGGAACCACTATAGAGGACACTTGGACAGAACCAACGGTGGGGAGGAAGGCAGGGAAGGGAGGTGAGATTGGAGGGGGAGGGGAGGGGAGATTATGCAGACAACTGTAATTGAACAACAGTAAAATAAAAAAAATTTAAAAAAAAAGAAATTTAGTTAATTGCAAATACTGATTTTAAAAAAAATCCAAAAACCTTCAAACCACCAATTGAAAACACCTGTGGGGGCTGAGGCAGTGGCGGGAGGAACTCCCGGCCTCATAGGAGAGTTCCTTGGAGAGACCCACAGGGACTTGGAACTGTGTAGGCCTGCCCACTCACCCTCGAGCCAGCACAGAAGGGCCTAACTTACTTGTGGGTAGCAGTGTAAGTGCAGAGAGTAGAGCAAGTGCCATTGTTCTCTCAAGACCCGCCCCCACAGGCTGCATCACAACACAACGACGTGGGTTACCCCGCCCCCACAGACAGCATCACAAAACAATGACGTGAGTTACCCGGCTCTGGTGAACACCTAAGGCTGCGCCCCTTAAAGTAACAGGTGCACCGAGAAAAAAAATGGTGCAAATGAAAGAACACATCAAAGCTCCAGAAAAAATACAATTAAGTGACGAAGAAATAGCCAACCTATCAGATGCACAGTTCAAAGCACTGGTAATCAGGATGCTCACAGAATTTGACAAAAAATTATCACGATTACTTGAACAAATGAAGTATAGTATAAAGGAAATGAGGGGAAATCTGCAAGGAACCAATAGGGATGAGAAGGAAACTGGGACTCAAATCGTCGGAGTGGACCAGCAGAAAGAAAAAAAACATCCAACCAGAAAAGAATGAAGAAACAAGAATTGAAAAAAATGAGGAGGGGCTTAGGAACCTCCAGGACATCTTTAAATGTCCCAACATCTGAATCATAGGGGTGCCAGAAGGAGAAGTGGAAGACCAAGGGATTGAAAACTTATTTGAACAAATAATGAAGGAGAACTTCCCCAAGCTGGTGAAGGAAATAGATGTTCAGGAAGTCCAGGAAGCTCAGAGAGTCCCAAAGAAGTTGGACCCAAAGAGGAACACACCAGGACACATCATAATGACATTACTCAAGATTAAAAATAAGGAGAGAATCTTAGAAGCAGCAAGAGAAAAGGAGACAGTTACCTACAAAGGAATTCCCATAAGACTGTCAGCTGATTTCTCAAGAGACCTTTAAGGCAAGAAGGGGCTGGAAAGAAGTCTTCCAAGTCATGAAAGGCAAGGACCTACATCCAAGAATACTCTATCCAGCTAAACTCTCATTTAGAATGGAAGGGCAGATAAAGTGCTTCTCAGATAAGGTAAAGTTCAAGGAGTTCATCATCACCCAAACTTTATTGTATGAAATGTTAAAGGGATTTATATAAGGTAGGGAGGGATATCAACAGGGGAATGGTAGGGGGAGAGAGGGGGGAAAGGGGCAGAGAATAAGTAGCATAAATGGTAGGTAGAAAACAGACAGGTGGAGGTTAAGAATAGTATAGGAAATGTAGAAGCAAAAGAACTTAATGTGTATGACCTGTGGATAAAAACTAAAGGGCGGAGAATGGGGGGGTATGGGGGTGGAGGGGAAGAAAAGGGGGAAATGGGACACCTGTAATAGCATAATCAATAAAATACATTAAAAAAAACA
Organism: Micronycteris hirsuta; assembly: GCA_004026765.1. Classification (NCBI taxonomy): domain Eukaryota; kingdom Metazoa; phylum Chordata; class Mammalia; order Chiroptera; family Phyllostomidae; genus Micronycteris; species Micronycteris hirsuta. The sequence continues at coordinate 5,624 of PVJI01029852.1, forward strand.
CTACCTGCAGAAGCCTTTCCTATTACTGAAATTCTTCAAGGTCTAATAAGGATAGAACACACCAAATTTGAATAAAATACATCTTCAAACATGCAAAGTGAGTAAACCGTGTTAATGCTAAATGATAGGAAAGCAGCCAAACAGCTTTTGTGATGCACTGCTCTGTTCAAATTTTTGTAATGATTTGTCTTCTTGATTGGTTACTGGATTAAAAATGCCAATCATTTCAGTAGGGGCATAAACCAAGGCATCTCTCTGGATGGAGGTGGGGAACCATAACTATTTAAACAAGGAGTGTGGTAGGGAGCTGGCCTAAAGCCTGGGAAGTGTTGTTATTATTCAAAGAACCTGGAAACTGCACACAAAGCCTGGATTTTGTCCAGGGAATAACATGGAGGGTGTTTCTGTCTTGTTTGATTTACTTTGAAGGGAGGGGCTGACATGGGTGGTCTGCTCCAGGACTGTATAGCTTGGTGAGGGGGCCAGGTGACAGAGTGGCATTAGGTGAGAGGATATTGTGTGGGAGAGTCTGCCTTTTCTAAAAGAAAACAAAAAAGCCCCAAACAAAATTCTTTCCTTTATTTTGATGCATCTTGTATTTCTACAGCTGTCTTCCTGTCTATCCCACTCTTCTAGGGCATAACATTGTACTTTGCAAGGTCCACCTCTTAGAGGTGTGTGTGTGTGTGTGTGTGTGTGTGTGTGTGTGTGTGTGTGGACATAGTAGCTATAATAGGTTGTCGTGAAAATGAGATGAAATAAAAAATCTGAAGTGTTTGTCCACTGCCACACAATCTCTAGCCCAGGGAGAAAGATTGCCTGAGTGGGAACCGCAGTTCTGTGCTGTCACTTATTAGCTCTCTGACCCTGGGTAAGTTCTTGAAATTATATATGTTTTAGTTTCTTTACCTGTAAAATGCAAATAATAGTAATCCATAGAGATTAAGTGAAGATTAAGTGAATTAATATTTATAAGGTTTAACATTATTCATAAGGTAGTAACTAAATGAATTAGCATTTATAATGCATATACTAAGCACCATATTAGTATTTGTTAAATGCATACAATAAAATAAATTTAAGAACTTCTCCACTAACTTTATTTCATTACCTCTCCTTCTTGTTACACTTTTTTTCAAACAAAGATTCTCTGTTGGGTTCTGTTTGAATGCTAACTATGGCTAAATATTGGAAAACTGATAAAAGGAAGAAAGAAAACAAAAAGAAAAAGCTTGGACAGGGAAGGAAAGATTGGCCAACTATGTACTTAATCATGTTGTATGTTTTGAGTCCTCTGAAATGATGGAAATAACTTCATGTTACAAGAAGCCTTTATATATGGACTTTGGGGTCAAAATGGAAGAGTAGAATGGGGCATGCATTGACAGAAAGCCCAGAGGTCAGAGTGGGGACTGAAGAATGTAGGGTTAGGGAAGACCACCTGACTGTTTTGGGAGGGCTTGGAGGAACATAACCATGTCGGTTTGTAAGGTATTCTTTATGAAAAGTGAAGGACCTAGTTCAGAAGCATCTAGTAAACATGTTTCTGATGTTCTTTGCCTCACTATTGCTAGATTTTCACACTTGAAGGAGACACCCATCCTGTCTGGGGTCTGAAGAGAGGCTGTCTGCTAATTGGAAATGAACAAGATGAATGTGGCCTTCAAACCTCTCATCTGGTACTTTGTCATCTTGTACAGGGAGAGGAAGAAAGGGCGTGAGTTGAGGGGGGGGTCTGCTATGCAGAGACGTTTTACTTACATCATTAGCTAGAGTGAATGTGGTTGTATTAACCTTCTGAAAAATAAGGCCCAAGGTCTCATATGTTAAATATGATATGTTAAATATGTTGCCCAAGGTCTCATAGATGGGAGATTAGACCCAACTGTGGGAGAGCTTTGCCCACAGAGCCCCTTGTCTGCCACAGATGAGAATAAATCTACGAAGACACGATCTGCTTGGGGAGGAAAGGTGGCCGATCTCTCAAAGGAGAAGGACCAGGAGCCTTCTCCTCAATGGGCTTTTATTGGGTTCAATTTGCACAGGAATACAGGTAAAGTTCATCAATCATTGTCAGGCAGTAAGGATCAAACAATAGATAATGTACAAAGAACTACGAGAGCTTACACTGAGTCAGAGTTAGTTAGCTAAAGGGCTATAGAACTTTGGGAAACAAACTCATTTCATGCTTGGACCCTTATCAGAAAATTGAGGACATTCTTAGCAAAGCAGGTTTCACAGGATTTTATATATTCTTTATTAGGCCTGATCACCCTGGGGAACTGCCAGTTCTAGCCCAGGGCTGCACTGCCCTCTGGCATTGTTTCAGCCTTAAGTCAGGCAGGGGAAGTAAGGCAGCCAAGAGATTAGGAGACTTCTTGCAGACAGAATAAGGACTCAGGCTATGTCAAAGCCAAGGGTGAGGGTCTATCACCCCCTTTTTCTATAGCCCCCCAAGTCCTTCCCTGAAGGCCCCTTAGTGACTGTGTCTGTTTTAGGTTGTTCCTCCCTTGAGGAATCTTACCCATCATTGGCTAACCAGTCATCTGCTCAGGGCCAAGCAGGATGAAGTAAAAGGGGCAGAGGTGGCACCCCTTCCAGGGAGATAAGCTTCATCTGCTCAGTGGTTTAGGGTCCCAATATCTCTTATTCAGCCTTAGCCATGGGGGGTTACAGCATCTAAAACCAGGCAGGGCAGTTCCCAACACCCAACTTTATCTGACTTCAAGTCACTTGATTTTTTAAAGTGTACATACTTTCTACTTTAGAATAGTTTTAGAATCCCAGAAAAATTGTGAAGATAGTACACTGAGTTTCCATATACCCCACACCCAGTTTCCTCTATTATTTATACTTTACTTAGTATAGTATGTTTGTCATAATTAATGAGTCAATATTAATATTTCTTATAAAGTTCATGTTTATTCAAATTTCCTTAGTTTTACCTAATGTTCTTTTTCTGTTCCAGGATCCCATCCAAGGTACTGTATTTACACATTGGTTGTCATGTCTCCTTTGATTCTTCTTGGCCATGACTGTTTATCAGACTTTCCTTAACTTCCTCATTTTTGATGACCTTCATATTTTGAATAATCTTGAGAGGTATAGGTCAGGTACTTTGTAGAATGTCCCTTGATTAGGTTTTTAAAATGTTTTCCTCCTAATTAGATTGAAACTTGGGGGTCCTGGGAGGCATAACAGAGAAGTAATGTGCCATCCACATCACGTCATATCCAGGGCACACGTTATCAACATGACTTAGTACTGTTGCCATTAGCCTCAGTCATGTGGCTGCAACTGTGGCTGTCAGGTGTCTCTACTGCACAGTTCTCCCTCCTTCCTATACTGTATTCTTTGGAAGGAAGTCACTACTTACTTAAAGTAAAAACTCCCATACTTAAAGAGTGGGAGTTACATTCAATCTCCTTGAGAGTAAAGAATATACATAAATTATTTAAAATTAGTCTTCATGGGAGATTTGTCTATTCTCTCCATAATTTATATAATAATTTATTTACATTAGCATGGACTTATGGATATTTATTCTATACTTTGGATTATAATTAAATATTACTTTATTTGTTGCTTTTTCAGTTGGTTCTTGTGTTCTTTTTGACAAACCTCCATTATTATGTTTTTTAAACACTTTAATATTTTTAGTGTTTTCTTACTTTCTTGTGCTACAAGATGCTCCAGGCTAATCATGTATATTTTCTAAAACTGTCCTATAATCAGCTATTTCTCTAAGGAGCTTAGTCTTTTTACTGGGCCAAATCTACATAACAGAAACCAAAATCTGGATGTTGGGTGTGCTCAATTGCTACTGGGATTGTGTTTTATCTAGGTCATCTCAACTGAGAGAGCAAAAAAATACATGTATAGACTAACCTGTTTATATATACATATCTATAAAATATAACTGTATATAGCCATATGTATATATAGCAAGCTAAACATGAATTTGTACTAATGTCTTCCCTTTTAATCTATTATCACATGGATTATTCTAGCCTTTCCTCCTTGCTTATCTGCAACAGCCCACTGCAACAGTGAGAAACCTTTGCTTCCACAATTCTCCATGTATTTCCTAATTGTTCAGTCCCAGCATAAATGTATAGTGGTTTCAGAATTGTTAACCTGTACTTCCAGGGGAAATACATTTACCAACTAGAATACAGTGCTGATGTGCAGTTCCTTTTGGCTTTAGTCTTACATACTCCACTCATTTCCAAATTTACTTAAATCAGTAGATTTTACCTCCATCTCCTTCCATAAGATTGGGTCATACATGTGTAATCCATTTAGAATTTTGTTTATCACATCTGCATTTTATTCTCAGATTTGCAAACATACTAAATTAGTATTTTTTACTTGTACACATTAAAGTTCACTCTTTGTTCCTTGAAGTTCTATGGGTTTCGATACATGTGTAATCATGTATCCACAATTATAATATCATACAGAGTAATCTCACTAAAAAAACTTCTGCACTTCACCTATTCAACTTGATCCTCCTCCCCACCCTACCACTGTCTCACTGATCTGCTTATCATCCCTAAAGTTTTGCCTTTTCTAGTGTGCCATATAAATTAAATCATAAGTAGCTTTTTGACTGGTTTCTATATCTTAGTAGTTTGCACTTAAGATTCATCCATGTATTTGTGTGGCCTGATAGCACATTCCTTTTCTATTGCTAAATAGTATTCCTTTTTATGGATGTACCACAGTTTGTTTATCCATCCATCTATAATAGAACATCTTGGTTGATTCCATTTTTGAGAAATTATGAATAAAGCTACAATAAGCATTTGTGTGATTTGTTTTTTGGTGTGGATCTAAATTTTCAAATAGGTTGGGTAAATACCAAGTGCAAATGGTGCATCATATAGCAAGATTATGCTTAGCTTTGTAAGAAAATAAAAAAAAAACTATCTTTCAAATTGGCTGTACCATTTTGCATTTCCACATACTAAATGTGGAAATAAAGTTCTTGTTCTGCATCCTGGTCAACACTGGAATTACCAATTTTTAAGATTTTAGCCAGTCTAATAAGTGTGTGATGGTATCTTGTTTAAAGTTGCATTCCCCTAATGTCAATTGATATTAAACATGTTTATATACAGTCTTATGCTTATTTAAACTACACTTTCTTTCTAAAAGTTGGGAAAGGGACTCTGCAGCCAGTTGACTGACCTACATCTATTTGGGTGTTTGGTATCTGGACACTGAAATGAATTTGTAAAATTTGGAGCAGATGATGAGGAAATATTTCAGAAGATGGAAACATGAAGGCATCTGGGAAGGTGAATAGTGGTTGGGGTAGTTGTACCAGGCTGAGTAATAGTCAGGATTCAGATTACAGATAGATGACATTTTAGGGTCTGTCCTGTGTCTTCCTCTTGTACCAGATATATTTTCCATGACCACCTCCTTCTCTCTTTCCTTCTTCTCAACAGCTTTATTGAAGTATAATTGCCATGCAATTAGCTGCACAGATTTGAGATATACAACTTGATAAATTTTTCTATCTATATATCTACATCTACAAGTATATCTATCTATAGACAGATTGATCTGTGCAACCATCACCATGATCAAATAATGAACCTATCTATCATTTCAAAAATTGCCTCATGGGAAATGTTCTGTAATATCTCCTATTGACCTTCCCCTACCCCTGCCCACAGGCATGCACTAACTGACTTTCTGTCACTATAAAGTAGTTTGTACAATAGATTCTAGAGCTTTATACACATGAAATTATTCAGTGTGTACTCTTTTTACTTCTGGCTTCTTTTTCTCAGAATGATTGAGTATCAGCCATGCTCTTGTATGTATCCATAGTTCATCATTTATTTCTGTGTTATATTCCACTGTAGGGGTCATACCACAATTTACTGGTGGATGATTGGGCTGTTTCCAGTTGAGTCTCTTCCAAATAAAGCTTCTATGAACAGTCAGGTGTAAGTCTTTATGTGAATATGTACTTTCATTTTTCTTGTGTAAATATCTAGAAGTGGAATGACTAAATCATATGGAAGGTATACATTTAAGTTTTTTAAGTATATTTTATTGATTATGCTATTACAGTTTTCCCAATTTCTCCACCTTTATTCCCCTCTGCCCTGCACCCCCCACCCTCCAGCAATCCTTCCTCTTAGTTCATGTCCATGGGTTGTGCCTATACGTTCTTTGAGTTCTCTGTTTCCCATACCATTTTTTATCTCTCCCCATCTATTTTATGCCTACAGATTATGCTTCTTGTTCCCTGTACTTCTTCCCCGATTCTTCTCCTGCCCCTTCCCACTGAACTCCCTCCATGTGATGTCCATTTCTCTGATTCTATTCCTGTACTTGTTGTTTGCTTAGTTTTTGTTTTCATTGTTTGTCTTTTCTTTTAAGTTCATTTGTTGATAGTTGTGAGTTTATTGTCATTTTACTGTTCATATTTTTGATCTTCTTTTTCTTAGATAAGTCCCTTTAACATTTCATGTAATAAGGGCTTGGTGATGATGAACTCCTTTAACTTGACGTTATCTGGGAAGCACTTTATCTGCCCTTCCATTCTTAATGATAGCTTTGCTGGATAGAATAATCTTGGATGTAGGTCCTTGCCTTTCATGACTTCTAACACTTCTTTCCAGCCCCTTCTTGTCTGCAAGGTTTCTTTTGAGAAATCAGTTGATAGCCTTATGGGCACTCCTTTGTAGGTAATTCTTTCCTTTTCTCTTGCTGCTTTTAGGATTCTCTCTTTATCTTTAACCTTGGGTAACTTAATGATGATGTGCCTTGGTGTGTTCCTCTTTGGGTCCAACTTCTTTGGGACTTCCTGGGCTTCCTGGAAGTCTATTTCCTTTGCCAGATAGGGACGTTTTCTTTCATTATTTGTTCAAATAAGTTTTCAATTTCTTGCTGCTGTTCTTCTCCTTCTGGCACCCATACAATTTGGATATTGGAATGTTTCAGGTTGTCGCAGAGATTCATAAGTCTCTCTTCATTTTTCTTTTTTTTCGATTCTTGTTTCTTTATTTTGTTCTGGTTGGATTTTATTTCTTCCTTTTGTTACAAGTCATTGCTTTGAGACCTTGTTTCCTTCCTGTCACTGTTGGTTCCCTGAATATCTTGCTTTATTTCATTTCGTGTATCTTCCATTTGTTTTTTCATTTTTTGACCAAGCTCAATCAGTTCTGTGAGCATTTTTATTATCAGGGCTTTAAATTCTCCATCAGATAAGTTGGCAATTTCCTCCTCACTTAGCTCTCTTTCTGAGGTTATGCTCTGTTCTTTTAGTTGGGCCCTATTTCTTTGTTTTTGTGCAGCTGATAGGTTGTAAGGGGACTGAGCCTTAGGTATTCACCTGGGCAGGGCAACCCTCCTTGCTGCTCTGTGGCACTGCCTGTCGGGGAAAGGCCACAGAGGGAACAATGCAGCTCGCCTGCTCATCTCTAGTGCACTTTTCAACGAACTCATGTGAGACTGGGAGTTTCTTCCACCACAGCAAGTGCTATATTACACAGTCAGTTTTGAGTCTCAGTTTCCTGTTCAGCCAGACCCATCAGCATGGTCCGCTGACTCGCTGCCAGTTATCACCTGCCTCGTTGTTCTGGTTGATTGTTTCTTTAATTCCTTGGTTGTCAGAGCTCCTTGCAGTTTGATTTTCTGGCACTTCTGGTTGTTTATTGATTTTAGATTGGTTGTTGTCCTCCTTTTGGTTGTGCCAGGAAGTGAAGGGTTTCTACCTACAGCTCCACCTTGGCCAGAACTCCAAGTTTAAGTTTTTAAGAAACTGCCAAACTGTTTTTCAAAGTGATTGCAATATTTTACATCCCCACTAGCAGTGTATGAGACTTCCTGTTATTCCATGTCCTTGCTATAGCTTAGAATAATTATTTGCTTTAAAATTGAGATGTTATGATAGATATACAGTTATATCTCATGTGTTATAATGTTAAACATCTTTTCATGTGTTTATTTGCCATCTGTACATCTTTTTTAATGGAAGTCCTGTTTAAACACTTTGTCTGTGATTAAAACTTGGGTTGTTTGCTTTCTCACTGAGTTTTGAGAGTTCCTTAAATATTCTAGATATAAGTTCTTTATCACAGATGTGCTTTTTCCTTTTTAAGTATTTTTTCCCCAGCCTGTAGCTTGTCTTTTCATTATTCTCACAGTTTTTTGAAGAGAGAAGCTTTACATTGTGATGCAGTCAAATTTATCAATTTGTTCTTTTATAGATCATGCTTTTAGTTATGTATCTAAGAAGTCTTTGCCTAATTCAAGGCCACAACTATTTTCTCTTTATTTTCTCTAAATGCATTATTATTCTAAGTTTTACATGTAGGTCCATAATTAGTTTTAAATTAATTTTTGTATATGATGTGAGGTATGGATCAAAGTTAATTTTTTATTATGGATATTCAGTTGTTCTAGCACCATTTGCTGAATAGACTGTGCTTCCACCATTGAATTTCCTTTGTCAAAATCAGTTTGACTTTTATCAAAATTCAGTTGTCTGTGTGTGTGTTGGTCTAATTCTAGACTATTCTATTCCATTGATCTATTTGTCTGTCTTTATTATAAGTCTTCAAATCAGATTGCATTATCCCTTCAACTTTGTTCTTTACTACATTTCCCTTTTAGCAGGTAGCCCATTATATATTACCATTGGAATTGACAGAACTGTTTCACCTAGTAGACCAGGAGCCCCTTGTAGGCAAGAAGCAGGACTTAACTTACTCACATTTTATAGCAAACTAGACCATGCTACCCCCTTGCTAAACCTTCCATTGGCATCCAGGCCTGCCCCGACCAGCAGGGCAGTCAACTGGGGTAGACCTGTTAGTGAAGGAGTGAGAGGGACAGGAGGCGCGAAGAATGGCAGCAAGACAAGATTCTGATCAAGCTGAAAATTTTATTTGAGGATCGCGGGTATATATACTGGTTGGCTGAGGGGCGTTGCTGGAGAAGCTCGGTGGAGTCGTGGGTCTTACTGATTGGTCCTCTTGCTCTAGGAACTATATGCCTTTTATGGGCAACGGGGAGCTTATTGGCGACAGGGCTGTTGCACATGCGCAGTGCTGGTTGGCTGATGCAGCTTCCCTTGAAGGTTGCATGGCTTGCTACAGGGTTGTTGCACATGCGCAGTGCTATGGTCTTGCTGATGCCAGGATCCCAACACAGGCCCATTCACACAGGAGCAGATCACAAAGGAA
>PVJI01029853.1:0-14820 GCA_004026765.1 Micronycteris hirsuta
GGACTTCTTGTCCCAGTTTGGCAATGCTAATATTAACAGTGGGTTCAGTGCTGGCAGTCTCATCTATCCATTATAAAGTCACCTATTAACTTCTCAGGTCATGATTTTAATAGCCATTGGTCATTGCGGCTTAGATACATTATTTGAATAGAGGTTTCAAAATGACAATTCTTTCTGCTATTTATTTTTATATATTAACTGTAGTCCTTCTTTAAAGAAGAAGTTTCTATGATAAAATGTTTATTGTCACAAAGGCAAGATAAATTGATGATTCTTTTACATATTTAATAATTCTTAGAATAGTGATTGGTGCCCTAGCAATTCTAAAAAGTGACCACAAGGCTGAAATTAATAAAATTCAGGCTGCAGGAAAAATAAGTAAAATGAAATTACCAGTTTTTTAACTACTAAATTAAAAGAGGTAAAAAAGAAAAAAGAGGAGTAGTGGGAACAAAAAGACTTAGGTGCCAACCTACCAAACTCAGTATGAGTCTTAGTTGGTCCTTACCTGAATAAATTTTAAATATGACATTTGAAAATCAATTTAGACCTGAATAAAATATTTTATGATATTAAGGAATTATTATTAATTTTAAGAGTGACGTAATATTGTGTCTATCTTTAGAGATATATGCTGAAATATTTATGGATGTAATAATAAGGTAACTGAGGTTTTCTTAAAAATAACACGAACGAAGATATAGATAAACAAGACTGGCCATGAGTTGATTTTGGTAAAACTGCTGATGTAAAAGTGAGTTCATTATACTATTACTTCTTTTATGTATATGCATGAAATTTTTCATAATGATAATTTTGAGAGTCTATCCAGGATAGGAAAATGAAAGCAGGAGTCAAAGTCAGAGTACATTTTGTTTTATTTGAAATCCTTAAACATATGGGCATATTACTTTGGTATTCAGAAATAGCTTTCAGCATATTTCATATACTTAATTCTATGTCTGTCTAGTTGTTTTATTTTAACCATTTAATACAAGAGAGCAGAAGATGTTTTGTCGTTGTTGTTGTTTTTGTATTTTAGCACCTAGCAAAATTTCTGGTATGTAGGGAGTTCTTAAAGTTTTTTTTTTAAATAAATGGCTTATATCTTTTATACCAGCATCCTATGCAATCAGAATTTTAATAGGGAATTTATCATTTGAAAAGCCACATACATATGGTCAAAATGATCATCAAAAGGTAAAATAGAAGAAAACTAGGCAATATCATACATAATTTGTAAAATTTAGACCCACTTAAAATTTCTAGAGCTTAAACCATTCCATAGCCTAATATACGGAGATAAAACAGCTTTATCCAGTCTATTATATTTTAATTTGGACATCGCTCATGGGAAAGTTTATGTTTACAAATCGTGATGGAAAGTGACTGTATTTTATTGTTAAGAAATTATTGGAATCTTGCAGTAATCAGAAGTTGAGAAGAAGGACTGGTCACCTCATTCCCTGTTTTTTGGCTCTGCAATGTGATTCTCAGGGCAGATCAGAACTCTAATTAGGGCTCTAATTTGCCTTTGATGTTGACGGCAACTCCTATTAGTATTAATGTATATGGAAGAGAGAATAGATTTTTAAATAATTTAAAAACAGCTTTGTGTATTATGAATACAGACATATGAAAGATTTAATGGTGTGACTTTTACATATTTATACTGTGGTGCACAGAAACACACACTCATGTATTGTGTATACCTATGTCTTGGGGACTAAATGAAGCTCATAAAATTTTGCCATTAATTATGCTGACAGAGGGAATATCCTTTTGTGTTTATTCATGCATTCCTCAAAATGGCTGGGGCTTCTTTTAACAACAAGATCTGCCCAATTTTCAAAAATTAGATTTCCCTAAATTGAGGAACACACATTTTACTGTCGTGGTACATTTTTAAAAGGGAAGCCTCAGCTATATGTCTTTATATGTCAGACGTATGAAAGTATACATTTCTTAGTAAAAATGTTTCACAATAGTTGACATTTTCTCTCTCTCTCTTTTTTTTGTATGTTTCTTTTATAAATATTGTGAGCTACAGCTGTAATCCTTTTCTGGGCACAAGTGACCTACAGTGTGACTGTATTGCATTGTATTTATAAGTCATAAGTGGTGCTTGACATGACAATAAGAATGGCTTGTCTGTGATTTCCACTGTGAGAGGCACGGAGGTTTTGTTGGTCAGGAGGTATATTTTTCAGTTCCTGTGACGGGGCTTCTGTGTTTGAATGATTTAGTTACATTTAACTGGCACATTCTAGCTTTACATATGGATTGCTTAACACCCAAATTATATCTTAAAGAAACTTTAAAAACAGAAACAGAAAAAAATAATGCTAAGTAGGTTTTCATTCAGGGATCACCGACACAAAGCTAATGACAAAACTTCTAGGGTTTATTTTATGAGCTTAAATGTAAGGCCAGAGCATCTCAAATTTCCTATATGCATAAATAATTTTTTTTTTCTTCTGGAAACACTGCCCCTGAAAAGCAGCTCTAAAAAGGTTGCCGTAAAGCCCCCTTTGAAGGATTCTCAGCACAGGTCAAGGAAGGAACAATGCCAAGGGGCAAGGTCTTTGTTATGCAGGAGGCCGCTGGCCATTTCAGAGCAGCTCTGGGTGTCAGGGAACCCAGTTGATGACAGATGGTGTGACTGTCCTTGCAAATTTTTCACCTTAAAATGACAGCTTATATGGAAATACCCTGTAATCATTGAGGAAAGCTACTCTAAAAGCCCCTTGAAAATTACAAAAAGGAAAACAGTTTTTATTTCAGGTATAGTTCTGGCGCTCTTTTGATATTTAAGGTAGCTGGGATGTTTGCAGTGAAGAAATAGGAAAGAGACGAGTGTTTTAGTTCAAAGGGTACTTGTTCCTCTTCCTCTATACACAAAGCCATAAATGCACCCCCCCAAAAAAAAAGATAATCGATATTGTTTCAGATCCTGCTTTTAAATTACATACATTGTCTGACTTAATACACCAAGTTTGTTAACCTCTTCGGATGAAAGGCAGTTCTTCTGGTAACTTAAATTACTGCAGAAACCAGCGGAAATAATTAGAGAGATTTCTCAGGTATATCCCCGGCCAGATGTATAATACAAAATTAAGAAAAAAAAAACTGTTTTTTATAGTTCACTTCAAAAATTATTGTCAATGTATGTTTGGAGGATTAAATATATTTTTCCTTTCTCCACTTGTTCTTATTGAATCTATAAAAAAAGATAACATGGGAGGAGAATTCTGTAACTTCAGCGACAATTTTGGGTTCCCTAAACATCTTTTTCATTTTTAATTGTGTGTTTGTTCAAAATCATCAAGGAAATATTGCCAAAATTCTGAGTGACAGTGAGGAGTTTCTAACTTATGTACTCTATAGATTTCCAGTGACAATCAGTGCCATAGAACTAGATATATTAAAAAGTCTCGGTTAATTCTGAGTACAAACATTGTTTTAGGTTGGTTTTAATGAGAAAATCATAGCTGTCATTTCCGCTTCACATTCCTTCTCTTGTGCTATAATTTGCCCATACAATGTATTGTGCTCTCAAAGTATATGTGAAGGAGCAGCATGAGTTCACAACAAAAGAATCAATAGTTGATTATTTTTGAAATTCAATTATTTGTATGTTCCTTCAGTAACGTTGTTAAAATTAGAAGACTGAAAATTAAAACAACATTGGGAACAATTCATTAAATTGGTTTATGTTCTTAAATGAGATTTTGCCTTAAGCTGTGTTTAAGAATATTAATTATCTCTCTATAAAATATAAAATAGTAACAGTCACATCGTCACACATCCCTGAGATAATGGAAGGTGCCTGCGCTTCACTATTGGAATTGAATTTCTTGAGGTTTGGGTGGAGTTCAGTTGTATGTTGCAGTTTACTATCTTATTTTTACAGAACTGAAACATGACTGAGCCAATAAACTAAATTTTGGTGAATTTGCCTTTGAGAACTTTGTTATAAAAATGTAAAGAAAGAGAAGGAAGGAGGAAAGAAGGGGGTAGCGGATGAGAGGAGAGTAAAGAAAAGAAAAATAAAGACTTCTATACAGATAAGACAGTTCCACTTTAATGCATTGGCATTCTAAATTAGAATCTCCCATGATTTTCTACGGCCACTTGCAATATTAAAGAAAAAGAATGAAATACCATAAAATTAAAAAAATCCCCCAAATCCTAAAAATTATCTTCAGGAATGGTCACCTCATCTTTTTATCCCTACTTGGAGAACAGTGCTGAGGTGACGGAAAGGCAGTGGGAGCTCATAGCTCTGTGGAAGCAGCCATTACTGTCTGTAGCTCATTCCTCACTTTACTTGCAGTGGCCTTATCTTTCCCAACATCCATCAGCCTTCTCTATCCAGAATTGTAGGGCCGTGCTCCACCAGCCGTTAAACAATTTTAATGCGTGAGAAATCTGTTTTGAAATTTGCTGAGGTTGAAGTGTGCTACTTAGATGTATTTAAACAGGTCTCTTGCATACAGTAGTTTTCAAAAACTACATGCTGAAGTATGTTGTGAGTGTCAAAACTGAAGTTATAGTACGTAGGTATTTCATACTTAATTGATCATTGAGTTATTTTTCCCATTCTGGAAAGACCTCACAGACCTCCCTGAAGACCTCACAGGCCTTCTTGTCATAGGACATGTTGGGGGGAAAATCTGACACAGGTCACAGTGTTCTGAAATTACACAGCTGGGATCAGTGGGTTAGGAGGGTTAAGGAGGAGTAGGAGATAAGCTTCTTCTCAGGCCAGGTCTGAAAACATCATCTGGCTGCATTCTCTAAGCAAACATCCTTTACACAGAAGGAACGCATGTTTGCCAGGTAAGAACCGCCAGATCACTTCCGACCTAGTCACTTGAGCTAGCAGCTCTTTCAGGCTTACTTCATAAGGTTATAAAAAGTAAATTATGTTTGTTAAAACACTTTGAAAACAGCAAAGCACAAAACCAACACACAAAAAAAATGTTTGTGTTGGATGCAGCCATAGAGTGAAAAAAGTGCAGGATCTAACTGTACAAGTTTATGATTCAGGCTTGCAATATTCAAATTGTATAAACTTGGCCAAGTTTTGTGACCTCTGAGAGTCTTCATGTCATCATCTCTAGAATGGGGACAATCATTCCGACTTCAAAAATTGTTGAGACAGCCAAATGAAGCAATATATTTCAAAGCTAGAGTTATGCAAAGGTGATACATATAATTCTTTTAGGGTTTCCTGCTGAAAATTGTTCTCTTGGCTTGACAACTCCTGGGATGGGTACACTGAGAAAATACTTAAAGTTCCACCTTACTCAGAACTTCAGATTTCAATCCCACTTGCACTTATCAAAGAGGTAATAGTACCAGAATGAGGAACCAAGATATTGCAAATAGGGAGTTAGATAAAGAAGTACCACAAATGTGACTCCTGAAAATAACTTTGACTCTCTATTAACCCACTTTGTGAAATACTCTGAAAATGGTCAAATATTCTATCTGGGATGACTTTAGCCTTGTGCAATTATTTGAGAGAAAAGCTCTATTTTATTTCTTCAAAGTTTCCCTTGTTGCTTGTGTAGCTTCACCAGAGGACAAAGGAAGAAGAATAAATGTTATTCAAATTGATCACTTAGGTAACATTGTAAAATATTATGCAGTCCATGCTTTTACATTCAGAGTGATGATTCCTCTTTCCCATAAGACTAGAGTAAAACAGGGAATCCACCCTTAGTAGCCATAGTTGTTGCAAACCATAGGGTGGAGAGGGTGCCTCCAATGGGTGCCCTGTTAACAATCCCATAGAAGTGCACATTTTCAGCTTTATTTTTTCTCTAAGGAGATGTTTTGTTTTTCAAGTAAAAAATGTGTATACCCATAAAAGTTGATTAAACATTTTGCCAAACAACAAAAAGAGGACAACAGATCGGGCTTTCCACCTCACAGCCTGTGCCCAATTCCCTCTCCTGAGAATGTTCTCAGAGACCTTCCCTTGCGGCTTCACCTTCTCATTCTCTTAGATCCTGGGTCAAGTGTCACCACTTCAGGGGGGCTTTCTTTAATTACCCTCTCTCATCAGCTCTCTGTCCCCGTCCTCATCTAGGCTTTACTTTCTGATTATGTCTTCACCTATTGATTATTTATAATTTGTCTTCACATTAGACCTTTTTCGTTCTGCTTGAAACTTGGTAGGTATGCTAAAATTATTAAATTAAAATATGTACAGATTTGGGCTAATAGTTTTTGTGTTGCTTGCCATATGACAATCAATAATTATTAAATATGCCTTGTATATTATGTATTATGTTTCAGACATTGTTCTGATCCTTTGTATGTACAATTTCACTTAATCCTAACAGCAGCACTATGAGGTAGACATCACTGTCATCCCAATTTTAAAGTTGCATACAGTAAGAATAGAGAACTCTAGAAGGTTGAAATCACGAGCAATGATTTTTGCACTCGGTATCTCTTAGTATATTCTTAGACAAGTAACTTAATTTTACTGAGTCTTGATTTCTTCATCTATTACAGTGGGTTAATAATGCCTCCCACAAGTAGCTTTCCTGAAGATTGACTGGACAAAGGCATAGGACTGCATTATCAGGGGTGAATCGCTGTTCAAAAAACGAGCATAATCTTCCTCTGTCATTAGTCATCCACTTTTCACCCAGTTCTCCTCATGACGTTTTTGGAATTTGCTTAGTCTCCAGGCAGCTCAAGCCAGGTTACCATCCTATTATAAAATCTCATTAAGATGGTGGCTAAGGTTCAGCGAAGTCAGGTATTTTCAAGTACAAACTACTCCAAGTACTGACTTGGAATTGCCAATTCATATGAAAAATGGGGAGCTAAGAAAAGGAGGAAGGATCCTACCACGTGAACATTTCCTTGAAAATAACACTCCAAACTCTGTGCATAGCAAGTATCCATGAACTGTGCACAGCATACACAGAAGGACCACCAAGATCCAAGCATTAGTAGAGAGCAATGAGATCCTTAAATCCCCTTGCCTCTGACTCAGATTCCCTAATGTAAGTCTTATACAAAACTACATGCTGAGATTGTGGAAACAAAATTTAGCAACTGAGTCCTATGGCTGAATTCAGATAGAAAGGTAAAATCGTGAATCATTAGAGCTAAGTTCATTATAAAAGTATATATAGTTAAATATATTCACATTTTTCAATATATATGTATATCTGTATCTATATACATGAGACATTGTATATGTAAGTATATGTGGGTATGTGTATGTAAATGCATGTACACATAAGCATACAGATACATATTTAGAAAAAATTAATTTAAATTTCTATGCATGCATGCATGCATGTATATAAGTGCATGTACAAGTTTATGCGTATATATGTATATATAAGGGGGGAACCCAAAAAGTGGACTATCTTATAGAGGCTGGGCCCCTTGTAGTACAGCCTTCCCCTGCTCGGTGAGTGTTTTAGGAACTCATCTGTGTCAGAGCACCAGCTGGCATTGTGAGAGGCTGTGTTTGACTTCGGTGAATTTTTATGAAGACTCTTTCAATGCAGGTGTCCATTTCATGATGGGTGATTTACGAGCGCACCTGCCCAAACCGAGCTAGGTATTCAACAGTTTATTTTTTTGTTTTTTTTTAAGTATATTTTATTGATTATGCCACTACAGTTGTCCCATTTTCTCTCCCCTTTATTCCCTTCTGCCCTACAGCGCTCCTCCCACCAGCATCCTCCCCACTCTTAGTTCACGTCCATGGGTCATACATATAAGTTCTTTGGCTTCCCCATTTCCTCTACTATTCTTAACCTTCCCCTGTCTATTCTGTACCTACCACTTAGACTTCTTATGACTCCTGTGCCCTACCCTCACTACTCACCAGATTTGCTTTGAGTGGCTTTTTTTTTTTTGTTTCCCTGAATGAAAAAAAGTCCTGAGAGGCAAATGTTTTGCTAATGTGAAAGAGGTGAAACAAAACATGGCAGAAACACTAAAAGGCATCAAAATTAATGAGTTCAAAAACTATTTTGAGCAGTGGGAAAAAGTCTCATAGGTGTATTGCAACAAACAGAGAGAACTTTGAAGGTGACTGAAGTTTAAATGTGTAAAAATAAATACACAATTTTTTATAAATAAATTCTGTTTTTTTGAGTCTGCCCCTTGTATGCATGTGTGTGTATAAATGTAAGTACATGTAAGCATGCACATACATACATATTTAGGGAAAAAATTTAAAAAACCATGGCCAGGGTCCTAAGGTTAGTTTGGGGCAGATATGGGATTGTAATTCATGTCTATTTGAATCTAATGATTATTCTCTAGTATCATGTTATCTTTGAGTTAATAATTATACACACACATGGAATAATAGTTACTTTAAAAAACATTTACTAATTGTCATGCTTTATTACGCTCTATGTCTCTTACAAGCCTCCTAATTAGTCTGCCATATAGTTTTTTAGCCTCACTTTACAAATGAAAAGGTGACTTCAAAAACTTTAAGGTTGAATAGCTGGTAAAAATCATAGTCTCGAAGCCAAACCATGCTCTCCTTTACCCGAAGTCTTATGCAGGCCTTCATTTAAAATTTTTCCCTTTCACTATGCTGCTGCTGCTCCTAATTTACTAAATGTATAGTAAATCTAAACTGAAACATGTCTTTATTTTCATAATATTCCTTCAACCATGATGGAGCTCACATAATACTAATCACTCATGTTTTCTTTCTAAGCACATAAAAGTATTTGATTTTTTAATGGTATAATGGGAAAACATTAAAAGGGGAAAAAAAGCCAGAGGTGAAGCAGTTTCTGTGTAAACTCCACTGTCTCTTCACTATTTGGCGACTTTGTAGTAAATCAAATCCATTTTATATAATGAAGCTTGTCTTTATTATCCCATTATGGCTGCCTTAGAAAGGAAATAGTGTGTATGCTTCAGTTTGGGGTCATTTGTAATTATAAAAAGATATTCAGGAAAGCCATGCTCTCCTTGTGTGCCTTTAAAATCTTCTTTGGTTGTTCTGCACGTTTTTACTGTTTTATAAAGAAAGTGTTAGAAAGCTGTGTTTTTATTGCCCTGATGCCTTTAATAGTACATACTGTGAAACTAAGCTGGATACCTGATTGATGCCATTCCTACCTGTCTAGGAAGATAATGATCAAACATCGAGGGGTCTGTTCTCCAGGTGATATGTGCATGGAACTCCCATTAATGTTAATGGGAATCCTGCGGTTAAGCACAGTGACTGGAGACGAGAGGCTGAAGGTGTGGTAGGTCCATTAATACTTATTCCTTTCATAGCAGCTCATTGGAATATAAGTGGTAGGCAGCTCTTTTGAAGCTAACAATCAGCCATATTTAAAAAGTGCAGCTTGTGCAAGACATGTAGATGTATTATCAATAAACTCTTTGTATAAAATAGACTCATGCTAAATTTTACCATACAAAAAGGATTAGTATGAAATGCTTGCTTTTTAAAATGATGTTTCCACAATTCATCTTCCTCAAAATGGCTGATTAGAAGTCTACAGAGAATTTTTGTAATTGGTAGTTAATTAAAAAATATGGATATAAAATTTAGAAGCCAAAAAAGTAGTTAAAAAGGTTGATGGCATACACTAAAATGTATGAAATACAGAAAAGATGAAATTCCATACTTAGGCAGTCATATTTTTAAATAATTCAGAGATAAGATACATGTATATTATATACTTAGCATACATAGATATGAATTAATCCACTAACAAAACAACATATATTTCTAAATAATACAGAGACAAGATACATATATACTATATATAATATATATACACATTCATATACATGTGAATTAACCACTAACAAAACAAAATATATAAATATCTATATATTTTCTTTATTTATTCTGTAATATTTACTGAGGGCCAGGCATTTAGAAATTTAGGATGTTGCACTGACAGACTTAGGCCTTTTGGTTCATAAAAGTTATAATCTCAGGGAATTAAAAGGAGATACAAAGCTTAGAAATAGGCATATTCAACCTTCATTTTCTATAGACAGAAACTGACAGAGCAGTCTGATTTGCCCATTGCTACAAAACTGGGTAATGCCAGAGTTAGCATCCAAATACTGGTCCATATGTCTAACAATGTATTGTATAAATGGACTCTTTTGCTGTGCCCTCTGCACCTAACACAATGTTGGTTATACAGTGTTGGCCCCCAGTAATAATTTGTTTACTCATTAAACAAGGGAATCATATCTAAAAATTGTTCTTCACAGCAGCTTCTGTAGTACCTAAATATTCTAACTTGTAAAGTCAGAAAATCGGGGAATAATCAATCTCTGCTTTTCTTTCTTTCTTTCTTTCTTTCTTTCTTTCTTTCTTTCTTTCTTTCTTTCTTTCTTTCTTATTTGAATTGTGCAACTCAACACAATATAAAGTACAACTCAATTTAACAAACGATTCATTACATGATGTGTATTTATCACTTTTGAAATATGCAAAAGAATCTTTTTGCTTCTGATTATGATAGAGTATGTTGCAATAGACCAATAATTCTACCAAAAACAATTAGAACAGCCATAAAAATCCAAAATGAAGAACAGAAGAAAGCCAGAATTTCATGGATGAGTCAGTCTGTAGAGAAGAGCTCTGGCTGAAGAAAAGCATGGGTAACCAAGACACTGGACTTGTTAAACATGAGTCTTGAATAAAACTATAATTAATTTATAGTTTTTATATGAGATATAAAAGAAATAATTAACCAGATGGAGAATATTATTGGAAAATACTGATCTACAAGAAATAACCAAATGGCTATTTTAAAAACTGGGAAATAATAGAACTAAAAATAAGAACTCAATAGATAAATGCAGATATGGAACACAGGAAGAAGGCCCAACATATGTTTAGTGGACTCCTGGAAGTAAAAGAAAAAGAAAATGAGGCATCAGTTATATTTAAAAAGATAATAGCTAACTGCATGCTTGAATTCATGAAGAAATCGACCCACAAATTCAGGAATCCATTAAGCGCCCAATCTGAAATAATACAAAAATCACATTGAGGTTCTTTTCCCCACTGTGTATTTTTGTCTCCTTTGCCATAGATTGACTACACACACACACACACACACACACACACACACACAATTGGTTTACTTCCGGGTTCTCAATTCTGTTTCATTGATCTATCTGTTTGTTTTTGTGCTAGTATCATAATATTTTGGTGACTATGGCTTTGTAGTATAGTTTAATATCAGGGAACATGATACATCGAGCTTTGTTCTATCTTCTTAATATTGCTAGGATCATTAACATTTTAATATTTTCTCCTCAAATTTGAGATTCAATGAAATTCCAGTATAAATACCAATAAACTTTTGGAGGACATAGACATTAACACATTTAATCTTAAATTTATATGAAAATTCTAAGACTAAGAGTAGCCAAGATTATCCTTTAAAAATATGCAGTACACATATTGCCATACTTTAAAACTTCACTATAAATAAAGGCCTTAAAACCAAACAGAATTTACCTGATTGGATTTCAAAATATCTTGGAACTGGTCATTTCTTTCTTCTACATTCTCTTTTTTTTTTTTTTTTTGACAGAAATGTCTGTAATATATTTTCAAGATTTCTATGCCTGTCCTACTATTGTATTTTGGGAAGATAAAGCTTGTTTCCTAGTTTCATATGTCCAGAGATGGAAAACAATTTTATTGATTTACTTTTCTTAAAGTATAATTGACTTACCATATTTTGTTTGTTTCAGGTTTACAACATAGTGATTCAATATTTATATGCATTGCAAAATGATCACAAGTCTAGTTATCTTCTGTCACTCACAGTGATTGAAATATTGAGTATATTCTCTATGCTGTACATTAATTTCCCATGACATTTACTTTGAAGCTGGAGGTTTGTATCCCTTATTCACCCTCACCTATTTTGCCCATCAGTTTGTTTTCTGTATCTATGAGTCTGTTTCTGTTTTATTTTGTTTATTCATTTGTTTTATATTTTCAGATTCTACATATAAGTAAAATGACATAGCATTTGTTTTTCTCTGTCTGACTATTTTCACTTAGCATAATAACTCCAGGTTCATCCATATTGCTACAAATGGCAAGATTTCATTCTTTTAATGGCTGAGTAATATTCTATTATATAATGGAATTTATATATATATGTGTGTGTGTGTGTGTGTGTGTATATATATATATCTTACATCTTCTTTACCTATTCATCTTTCAGTGTATGCTTAGTTTGCTTTGGCTATTCAGGCTCCTTTGTGCTCCATACAAATTCTAGGATTATTTGTTCTGATTCTGTGAAAAATACCATCGGTATTTTGACAGAGCTTGCATTGAATCTACACATTGCCTTGGGTGGGTCCAGTGTACTCATAGTCACCCACGCAGGATGGATAAGGAGGGTCAGGGTGAGGAACGTGCTGACAGAAGCAGAGGCCAGAGCGATGTTATTGCTGGAAGGAGGCCGCGGCCCTGGAATGCAAGCAGCCTTCACAAAATGCAAAAGACATGGGAATGATTCTCCTTTTGAGCCTCCAGAAAGAATGAAGCCCAGATGACACCTTGATTTTAGCTCAGTAAAACCCATTTTAGACTTCTTGACTTTAGAACCATAAGAAAGTTTGTATTGTTTTAAGCCACTATGTTTTTGTTAATTTGTTACAACAGCAGTAGGAAACTAATATACTGTGTTAATTATTATACAACAACTTGTATAATATAGCATACAAAATATGATATTACAAGGACAGTAACTATTGATGAGTAGAAGGGACTGTAGAGTTCAGAAATAGATGAAACACTGAGTCAATGGGTTTCTGACAAAGGTACAAGAGTAATTCAGTGGGAGAAAGGAGAGGTTTTTTTAGCAAATGATGTCACAAACACTGGGTATCAGTGGAAAAAATAGACCTCAATCCCATCTCACATGATGCACTAAAACTAATTTGAGATAAGTGGGAGGGCTAAACATAAGTCCCAGAACTACTCTCATAGGAAACAGGAGAGTATTTTTGCAATCCCAGACTAACAAAGTTTTAATAGGCTACAAAAAATTTAACATAAAAATGATAAATTAGAATTAATCAAAATTAAAAATCACCAGGAAATGAATAGTAATAGAAGATCACAAAAAAAACATTCCCATAGCATATATCTGATGAAGGACTTATATTAAAAACATTATAGAGTACTCTTAACACTCAATAATCCAATGCTAAACAAGGTAATTTTTAAAATAGACCATGGACAAAGACTTTACTAGACACAACAAAGGAAGATGTGCTAATGAACAATGAACGTAGGAAAAAAATAAGATTTAGTTGTCAAAGAAATGTAAATTACTATAACAAGGAGATATTGTCTTCTAGATCCCATAGCACAGAAAGATTAAAAGACTGATGACATTAAATATGAACAAAGATGTGAAGCAATTAGAACTGGTGAGAGTGTAAAATGGCTCAACAACTTTAGAAAACAGTTTGGCAACAATTTACTCCTAGGCATTTATGCAAAAGAAATAGCAACATATGTCCACAAAAATACTTGAACAGAAACGCTCATAGCAGCGTTGTTTATAATAGCAAGAAATGTGGAACAACCCAAATGTCCGGAAACAGATGAATGCATAAGAAGATGTGGTATTTTCATATAATGGAAAACTACTGGCAATAAAGAGAATAAATTATTGATATGCAACAACATGGATGAATCTCAAAACCATCATACTGAGAGAAAGAAGGCAGGCACAAGAGGGCACATATAATTCCATTTTTGAAAGTTCTATAAAAATAAAAACTATTCTGTGCCAGAAAATAATCAGAACAGCAATTACCTCTACATGATAAGGATTAACTGGAAATAATACAAGAAAAATATTCTCTCTTAATAAGAGTATGAGTTACTCGTGTATGTTCATCAAATTGTGCATGTATAAGTGTATTGTGTATGCAAATAATATTCAAATAAATATAACATAGTTTAAAAATTCAAAAAGATTTTATTTAGACCTGGCTGGTGTAGCTCAGTGGATTGAGCACGGGTTGGGAACCAGACGGTCCCGGTTCGATTCCTGGTCAGGGCACATGCCTGGGTTGCGGGCCAGGTCCCCTGTGAGGGCCGTGTGAGAGGCAACCATACATTGCTGTTTCTCTCGCTCTCTGTCTCCCTCCCTTCTCCTCTCTCTAAAAATAAATAAATAAAATCTTTACAAATTCAAAAAGATTTTATTTAATCATTTTAGTTACTAAAGAAGGTATCACTTGTTCTTGGTATTGGGAAAAAAAAGAATTTTCCAGGTGAGAAAATGGTTGGAAAACATTAAAGAGAAGGCTGCAATCTGAAAAGAGTAGATTATATGTTTTTTTCCCCAAAGACATGTTAGATACTCAATAAGCATTGATCACATACATGTACTCAACAGGTCTTCAAAAATTAAAATTTTCATCGACCCAGCAATTCCACTACTGGGATTATACCCTAAGAACCCTGAAAAACCAATTCAAAAGAACCTTTGCACTCCTATGTTCATAGCAGCACAATTCACAATAGCCAAGTGCTGGAAACAACCTAAGTGCCCATCTACAAATGAATGGATCAAGAAACTATGGTACATCTACACAGTGGAATTCTCTACACAGCAGAAAGGAAGAAGGAGCTTATACCCTTTTCAACAGCATGGATGGAACTGGAGAGCATTATGCTAAGTGAAGTAAGCCAGGCAGTGAGGGACAAATACCATATGATCTCACCTTTAACTGGATCATAACCAACAAAAGCAGAAAGCAAGCAAAACATAACCAGAGACA
>PVJI01029854.1:0-14809 GCA_004026765.1 Micronycteris hirsuta
AAAAAAAAAAAGAAGTAAAAACTGGTTGTTATAGAATAGTATGGGGATATCAAGTACAGCATAGGGAATATAGTCATCAATTCAAATAATTATGTAAGCTGTCAGATGTGTACGAGATTTACGAGGTTGATCACTTAGTAAGCTATATAATGTCTAATCACTGGGGTGTTCAACTGAAATTAATATTGTATGTCAACTATTATTGGAAAATAAAAAAAAAAATTAAGCCAGTAATTACTATAGCTATTCAAAGAAAGAAAATCTAATATATTATTTCCTTTAAAAGAAATTTAATATTTTAATATTCTATTTTTCTTAAAATTTCCCTAAAAATTACAAGTCATATAAACAATAAGCTATTATATATTAAGAATATTTGTGTATTAAAATAATTTATTAATTCTCAAAAAAGATGAGACAACAGTGACTTATAAGCCTTTTTGGTTATATTTTATGGAAGGTTGTAGTTTTCATTAAATGACTATTCCAAATTTGTGCAAATTTATTTCTACCCAAATGATAAAAGCACTTCAAGAATGCTTTTTCAAGAATGAAAGTATTATTTCCAGCCTCTCAGCTTGCCAAAGAAGAAATTAATCACATCATGAAAGTCACTAGTTCATGTGCCTTTGTCATAATAAAACGGAGAAAATGAACTTGGTATAGGGTGAACAGAGGTTTTTCTCCTAATTCCCCTGAGGCTGCCTGAGAACAAATCGTCATTACAGGAACTTTGTCATGTTTTTTCCTCCACATGAATTAAAATTTTAGAATAAAGAAAACATCCATTGGTCAAGGAAGTAAGAATTATGATCCCATTTCAAAATTCAACTGATAAAAATAATGTAAAAAATAATCTGAATTGCTCTGAGGCATTCATCATAGTACGTGCCTCACACTTCTATAGAGTGACAGATGGTTGAGAATTAATGGAAGAAAGATGCCAAAAAACACTGCAATTATTTCAGAATGACTTTTCCAAAATATGGCATATGGCTCATAACAAATTCTGTGGTATGCTTGTTAAATTCATTAGGTGAATTCGTGATTCAACCTGTTGTTTGTTTTTCTTTATTATTTCTCCCTCTCCCCTTCATTTCTTCCTTCCTTCCTTCCTCTTTCCTTCCTTCATTCCTTCTCTTTCACTCCTCCTCTCTCTCTGTCCTTCATTTTTGAGGATTGCTAGCTCAGTATATAAAGTCCTTGTCATGAAGAAGTATTAAAAATATTTATTGATTAATATAATACCCCCAAATATAATGGTTATGATTGCCTGTTGGCCTTCAATATCAATAGCAGCTCTGCCTCATATTTTTCTTAGTCTATTATATATGTGAGAAGTATTAAAAACATCTTATTTCCTAGAAATGGATTAATTAATATATTTTCCATTCTGATCAACAAAAACAAAAAATAAAAGTTCCAGAGAGAACTTAAAAACTCATTTATTTGACTTTCAATCATAGAGGTTTTCTGGGTTTTAGGAATCCTCTATCTTTAAATGTTAATTTCACAGGGAGATAAACAGCTAGAAGCCAGAGTATCCACCATCATAGTTATAAGAAAAAAGCAACTAGTTTTTTAAACAGTGCTGTTTTATGCATCTTAAATCTCTTCAATTGTATTTAGACATGGACACTCCCAGAATACAAAGTTTAGAGAACAAATTATAGAATATGTATTTGTTTCAAACTTTCTATTACTTCATTAATAAAGAAGATATGATCATTATGAAGAGTCTAATCTAGAATTAAGCAGTATGTTAACTCTTACTATAGTTTTGAACTATCCTATTTTATATTAAACTAATTATTATTTGATGGAAACTGTTCAAATTACCATAAGGCTTGACTTGAAAAAAATTATTTGGACTCTCAAGGCCATACAACCCACAGCAACGCTGGCTACTTTAGACCATTAATTTTCACTGAGCCTTGCATTTCCTTGTCTTGTCTTGAAATGTAATGTAAAGTTTATATAATATCTACCACTTGTTAATAAAAATATTCTTTGTTCAATAATTTGCTCTGATTAATATTTAAGATTGTTATTTATTCTAGTTAGATATAGAGAAAAATAATATCTTAATCATATATTAAATAATAATAAATTTAATATTGGTTCCAGAGTTAAATATTTACATTTCTATAATATAAGTTCAAAGTTAAATTTTTATAAGTGTGATCAGATTTTTAGTTTTCTCAAAAATCATTTGTTGCCATATCAGTGTCTACCCCTATGCTTTTAAAAGATAAAAATATGGACATTATAAATTGTGCTGCTATGAACATTGGGGTGCATAGGTTCTTTTGGATTGGTGTATCAGGGCTCTTAGGGTATAATCCCAGCAGTGGAATTGCTGGGTCAAAAGGAAGTTCCATTTTTAGTTTTATGAAGAAATTCCACAACCTAAGTGTCCATCAGCAATGAGTGGATCAAGAAACTATAGTACATTTACACAATGGAATTCTATGCAGCAGAGAGAAAGAAGGAGCTCCTATCCTTTGCATCAGAATGAATGGAACTTGAGAGAGAGCATTATGCTAACTGAAAAGAGTCAGGTGGTGAGAGACAAATATCATACAATCTCACCTTTAACTGAAACATAACAACAAAAGAAAAAAGCAAACAAAATATAACCAGAGACATTGAAATTAAGAACAATCTAACAATAGCCAGAAGGGAGTAGGGAGGGACTGTGGAGAGAAGGGTTTTCAGAAACTACTATAAAAGACACATAGACAAAACCAAGGGGGAGGGTGGAAGCAAGGGAGGGAGGTGAGTTGGATAGGGTGGGGGGAGTGGAAGGGAGAAAATGCAGACAACTTTAATTTAACAACAATAAAAAAAAAGTAATTTAAAAAAAGAGTCCCTTAAAATTCCTCAGAAATAAAAATATATTGTATAATGAGAAAAAATATGGACATTAAACATTTGTTGAACATAGTCATAATGGTGAATAGTTTTAAATTAAAAAATAAGTAATATATCTTTCACTATACACATATATTTCAGGTACTAATATATTCTTATTGTATACAAGGGGAAACCGAGACTTAGAAAATTTAAGTATAGCCAAGCCCACAGAGTTAAGGGTTGGAATTGGGGAGTGAGGCATAGGTACAGCCTCAGTGCTTCCTTTATTACCCTTAATGCCCCACTGCAATAATTCTCTAAAAAGGGCAGATAATTCACTATGTAAGCAGAGAAAAATGAACACCCCTGATACTTTTACACACTATTTTCTTTGTTCTATAATGTACATTTTAAAAAGTTTCAGAGATACAGTATTTTAGTGATTCATAAAATTTTATGACATTAGGTCTTTATATTTCTAGCCAATCATTTTCCCTATTAAATTGTGATTAAGAATATTTTTCCATTCTCGCATGTAACATATTTCAATTTTTTTCTAATCTTTTTCAATAGTCTTCAATTAATTCTTCATGTAGATATTTCCAATCTTCAATGTCATTTAAAATTACATCTATATGTTTATTTTTTTCATTTGTAATACAATAACACTGTTTTATCTGATAAAGTATCAACTATTTTTAGAGGTCATTGGTAAAAATATTTATTAGAATGTTTCTTAAAACTGATATTTAATGTTTGTGTTTATCAACATGACAGATATATTGACAGTTGTGTAGTTTGTCAATAAGGTCTACATGAAATGAAGTACAAAGTTGAATGAAAGAAAGGTATACTGTTTCATCCTATACCTCTTACCGGTGAAGCTACCCTAGCTCTGATAAAATCTTTTCTGTAAGATGTTACTCATTTCTATATTCTTTTGTTTTTATGCAGCAAAATATTCATTCCCAGGGTTGTATTCACATGGAAGGAAAGATTTACTAATGTATTCATTATTTCAATCTATTGAATATCTATTCAATAAGTCCAAAATACACTTATTTTATCTTAATCATGAACAGAACATCACACCAGGCACAGAGAAGGATGAAGCAAAAGTGTAAGTTTAGAAAGAAGCACAGCCTGATCCTTTCCATACTTCACCTTTACTCCCAAAGCTTCTATTTACTATTAATTTGTTCTAAATGTGATTTGATAGTCTTAGTTATTTCAATAAGACATAGAACCATATGAAAAATGAGTATCTCCCTGAGTGTCTGACTTACTACCAAAAGGAGATATAATCAACATCAAAAATAAAAATTAATATATGCAGCTAGCATGTGATGTTTGCTCAGTGTTGAACATGAAATATATAATAGAAACAAAATACATGACAAGAACATATACATTGACTTCTGGGATATGGTTTGTTTTGGATTTCATTTAGATCAAGGTTGCCTATATTTCCTAATGACAACACTCTGTTCACTTAAGCTGAATTCTCTCACAGTCTAACAGTAAATAATATCATCTTAAAACCATAAGTATACTAACTTTTTGAATATCAATTACTTTAACACAACAATTTTTGTAGTTTCCAGTTGTCCATGAAACAGAGCCTTGATACTCCTCCAGAAACTAGGTGACCTTCGTACAAGCAGTCTGTTCAATCACCATGATGCTTAGATATTGAAAGGTGGAGCTTGATAAGCTAGGAAACATGAAAACGAAAAGATCTAACTCAGCAATTTTCAACCGTTTTCACTTCACAATACAAATAAACTAATTACTAAAATTTTTCCACATAAAAGAAAATATATTTTTGCCATTCTGAAAAAAAGGCATAATCTGTTTCTTTCACACTGGATAGCTATTGTTGTGTTGACTGTTGTCAATTTTTTATTTGACAATCTAAGAGAAAAGAGATCAGTGCTCTTGATTAATCAGGTATCGCATGTTTTAAAAATTCTTGTGGCACACTGGTTGAAAATCACTTATCTAACTATCAAAATCCTCTTTTTCTCCTGTACTATCAAAATAGACAAAATAAATTTCCCCCCAGAATTGATATATGTAAGTACCTATCTCTGCAAAACAAGAAAAGTCATGCTTTGTGCTTTATTAGACTTTTTTTTGCCTTTTGAAACATTTTTTATTTTTAATAAAATTTGATGTAATTTTGTTAAAAATAAAACTAAAAAGTAAGTTATATATCTATCTACTTTATCAATTCATCTATCTATTCATTTTTCTAGAGCTCTTGCTCAAAAGGCACTCATCAGATATCTGATTGCCTTTTAAACACATATATACACCCAACTTGACTGAAATTAAAGAAAAGATATCCTCACTCTTTCTGATTTTTTATGCTTAAAAGCATTTCTTCTATATATTAGATACCTTAAAATCATAATGGCCTAGAACCAAAATTCATTGCTGAAAGTCTCTGAAGATGTCATTTTTTGAATCATATCATACACACCTGAAACAGCCTGGGTATGAAATGTTAGTGAAGAGTTTAAGTACTTCGTCATTCATGTCATTAGGTTTTATGTCTATAGATATAAAAATCATAGTTTCTTAAAATGATTCAATCAAAAATTCTGTGTCTCTTCTCAGTTATATATGCCAGTATGATAGAGGCATTGATTCCAAAATAATATTCACTTATTAATGTTATAGAGTGGGAAATTAAAAACAATACTTGGAATTCAAACAGAAATTTGAAAGATTAAAGGAATAAAAACAATATACTTTTTTAGTTTAGTGAAATCAGTAAAATTGACCAGAACAAAACATTCAAAATGCAGAAGGTTAGGTAATTTTTGTTTCCTAAAACATGAAAGTGTTACTTTGAAGTTTAAAAAACTACTACTATTAGGACTACTATTTATAAATCACACTGAGGAAATCATAAACTCATAAATATTTTGAGCTGATTGATTAACACCACAGGACAGAATGTCATTTAATGCCTTAAAATTTCAAGAAATATTTTTAAAAAATTAATTATTAACTTCAGCTGGTTCTTTATGACAACCTGTTATGATTTATTTCCCTCATGTGCTTAGGAGTTCCTTGAGAACCACAGACTTCCAAGTTCTCAGTACATAAAGCAGCATGCACTGTAGTCTGTTAAATGAAAATAGTAAATTAATGATTGTAACTTAATAAGTCATTATTATTCTACCTACTCAAAATTATACAATGTAAAAAATGATATGAAACTGTCTCACTGTAAATATTGACTGGGTTAATGTTGTAATGGCACTGCTCAAAGCAAGAGATTGAATTTTGTGGGGTTGCATGTGCAAGACAAAGATGTTTGCGTTCAGGTTATTCTAAAATAAGAAAGGAAATTAAAAGAATCTAAAGTTAAATGTTTAGTTCTTAAAAGACATCCTGGCGGGCTGGGCACCAGAGGGTCCCAGTTCGATTCCCAGTCAGGGCACATGCCTGGGTTGCGGGCCGGGTCCCATGAGGGCCATGTGAGAGGCAACCATACATTGCTTTTTCTCTCCTCTCCCTTCCTTCCCCTCTCTCTAAAAATAAATAAAAATATAAAATCTAAAAAAAAAAAAAAAAAAAAAAAAAAAAAAAAAAAAAAAAAAAAAAAAAAAAAAAAGACATCCTGGAATTCTAAGTACATTAGGCCTACTTTCATTTAAATTGTCAAACTGTTACCTGAAATAATAAATCTCAACAAAAATGAGTACATTTATGAACTTTAAAATCTAATTGTACTCATTTTTAGTCTGATGTACTCCCTTAAACTGTTTTTTTTTCCCCCTAGGGAAATAGCCTAAAATATTCAGATGATCTGAAGGTATACAAAGGACTAACACATTTCTTGAAATCTAAGCTTATGTTGGTTCAGCTAAGGCTATGCCTACAGACAGCTGAACCCTTTTTCTGATATGTAAAAAATTTGTTTCTTCCTTTTTTTACTTGACAATTCCTGCATTTTTATTAATATTATAAAGTTTCATTATTCTTTCAATGTATCTGCTACATGAATAAGTATCGTGTTCTGCACCCAGAACACATTAGATTCATCAATAAAAATGTCTTAAACATCAACATTATAAGATTTATAACAGTATTTAGAGATATGGGACTAATACAGCCAGTTAATTTGTTAGAAACTGAATACATTTAAAGCATGGTATAAACAAAGCATGCCACAAAATACTACCGTTTGCTTAACAGTTAAATTTCTTACTAATTTTCTTTTTTAGTCTGAAAGCAACAATGAAAATGGGTCAGTAGTAGATAATATAGAATAGAACTTTTATGGGAACAAAAATCATCATAGCTTATTCATTACCAATAGTCCAAGTAGCTTAACCAGCTCATTATTGAAGAACAAAATACCCACAGATATATACTTCCCAGCATGATGCAGTTTAAAAAAAATAATTTGTATATTTTGCATTTAAGTCTTGTTTCTGTAAAATATGTATAATTCCTCTTTATTCTACATTAGAATTTGTTTGATATATTTACATGAACAATTTTAAACACCACATATTTAAATCAGATATTAGAGTAACAAGATTATTGCTTTCTTTAAATTATTTTCCCAAATGAAAATACAAATTGCTCTGTCTGGTGTAGCTCAGTGGTTTGATCACTGGCCTGTGAACCAAAGGGTTGCTGGTTTGATTCCCAGTCAGGGAACATGCCTGGGATGCTGGCCAGGTCCCCAGTAGGGAGTACACAAGAGGCAACCACATGTTGACGTTTCTCTCCCTCTATTTCTCCCTCCCTTCCCCTCTCAATAAAAGTAAATGAATAAGAAAGAGAAAAATGAATTTAAAAAAGAGAAAATACAAAAAGTTATAAATACATCACTAAAAATATTAACCAGCACCATTAAAGGGCACTGAAAACAAGAAAGCTCTCTTTTTATTGTCTTTTCCTCAAAAGTAAATTGAATTACTGAAAACACAGTCAAAGATTGTTTAGAAGAGAAAATGTTTATTCTTTGGCTTTATGTAGTGTGATAAACTAGGTCTTAATGACATAGACATTTCAAATTTTTTAAAAATCTGAATTTTTAAAAGGTAATATGGTTTTAACATTAGATTTGTTTACTTATTTACGGGATAGTCAACTTTATAAATACACTCCTGTATTTAACGAACTATAGAAATGATCCCTGAAAGTATAGTCTCAAAATACACTCCTGAATTAAAAAAAAAAGAATGGCTGTTATATATATTTGATAAGCCATAAAAAATAATGTAACAGAAATAACTCAAAGAAGTTGCTAATTATCACATATTTAGCTATATGTTTATTTAAATGTGACAAGTGAAGTAACATTAAATAAATTATATCCTACCTTCAGGCAAAACTTTTTCCAATTAAGAATACACATTTTGTAAGGACTTGATATTTGTTATTATATTAAAAATAGCACTTGTAAGGCTGTAAAATTTCACTGGAATAGGCCTAGTAGACCTATAACTGTTCTTAGAAACATGCTGTATTTTGCCTTTGGAAAAATCTGCATTTGTTTTAACTATAGCAATCCATTTCTTAGAACTCATATCACTAATCCCACGTAATGCTTTACAATGTTTGCTACAAACAAAGATTGTGGGGAAGATTTTTTTTTATGTATCAGCCAATTTTCATTTTTTTCTGATACATAAAGAGATTAAATACTTCTATTCAAATATCACATTCTAGATCAAAGAAGCAGAGGTGTAAGTGGAAGCTACACTGTCCTCCTCACAGAATTACAACTAATTTATACAAAAAATTATCCTGAATAACCAATTGAACACAGACTGGAGAGAAACCTCATTACCACAGACAGATGGAAGAAGACACATCACCACAACGAGACAGGTAGAGGTGAGAGAGCTAGCTGGGCTCACATTGGCAGTAGCTGAAGTTCCAGAGAGATGTTTCAGTGGCTGTGGTGTTCCCCCTGAGAAGTGGGGGGTCTAAACCTCAAGTAACATTCTCCAGCCTACAGCATGAGTA
Source organism: Micronycteris hirsuta (assembly GCA_004026765.1). Classification (NCBI taxonomy): domain Eukaryota; kingdom Metazoa; phylum Chordata; class Mammalia; order Chiroptera; family Phyllostomidae; genus Micronycteris; species Micronycteris hirsuta. The sequence continues at coordinate 8,857 of PVJI01029854.1, forward strand.
CCAGGACAGGAACCCAAATAGCATACATCTGTTAAAAGCAACAGGGTTCCTGTCCACCAAGGAGAGATAGCTGGAGATGTAGCAAGCCACCAAGTGGTCAACACACAAAATTCCATTTTCAGCCACTTACCATGTGCTCCAGCAGAGGGAGGGCAGAGTAGACTGGAGAAGCATGAGGAGGGTCTAGGGCTTGTGGCTCTGGAGAGAGAACTGATGGAACAGCTACCAGGACCCTTGTGCTAAACCATTCCCCATACTGCTGAAGTCATCTTTCTCAGTCAGAGCACTACCCTCCAAGTGGCATCAGCCTGAGGGGAAGCAAAAACCCTGCCAACAGGAACCACTCTTGCCCCAACCCTAATGCTTAAACCCTGTTTAAGTACATCTGGAAGACTTTCACTCTTTAAGCCTAACAGAAATTCTTCAGGCAGAGGTGGATCTCTAGGAGCTCTGAGACTTTAATTGACCTCCTTTGGGCCTGGTGCTAGTAAAAGCCAGCATTGGTGCACAACTTGGTTCTTTCTGCACAGAGTTAATCCCAGCAGAGAGAGCCACAAGCTGTGGAGAGCTGAGAGCTCCAAACAGGTTGTCTAGAGCCAGTCGCAGGTAATATTCGACATAGGACTGCACCAGAGTCTTTGCAGATCTACTTAATACATAGAAACAAATACAAAGCAGAAGCCAAAATGGGAAGAAAAAGAAACAGATTCCAAATGAAAGAACAAGAGAATTCTCTAGAAGAAGAATTAGATGAAATGGAGACAAGCACTTTATCAGATAGAAGTTTAGAGTAATGATTATAACACTCAACAGCATGAAAAAGACATAGAAATCCTATAAATAGATCAGTCAGAAATAAAGAATACAATAATTTATTATTTAAAATAAATAATACACTGGACAGAATAAACAGTAGACTAGATGAAGCAGAGGATCAAATCAGTGTTTTGGAAGACAAGGTAGAAAATAACACCTAAGCAGAACAGCTAAAAGAAAAAATAAAATAAAATAAATGAGGAGAGCTTAGGAAACCTTTGGGACAACATGAAATGTAAGAATACCTGCATATCATAGGAATACCAGAAGGAAAATGTAGTGAGCAAATGTTCAAGAATCTATTTGAAGAAAAAATTACTGAAAACTTCCCTAATCTGGTAAAAGAAAAAGATACATAGGTCCAGGAAGTTCATAAAGTCCCAAACAAGTTGAATCCAAAGACAACTACACCAAGACATATCATAATTAGTGTGGCAAGGCTTAAAGACAAAAAGTGAATCTCAAAAGTTGCAAGAGAAAAGCAGGTAGTTACAGAGGAGGGCACCAATTAGACTGTCGTCTGATTACTAACTGAAACATTTCAGGCCAGAAACAAGTAGTGTGAATGTTCAAGGTATTGAAAAGCAAGAATCTACAACCAATAATACTTCATCCATCAAGGCTATCCTTTAAAACTGAAGGAGAAATTAGGGTCTTCTCAGATGAGAACAATCTAAAGGAGTTTGTTAACATGAAACCAGTACTGCAACAAATATAAAAGGGCTTGCTATAATAAGAAGAAAAATAGAGAGAGAGAGTAAAAATAAAACAGAGGAAAATAGTTTAACAGTAAAATGCCACTACATACGTATTTATTAATAATCACCTTAAATGCAAATGGATTAAATGCTCCAAATAAAAGACATAGGGCAGTTTAATGGATAATAAAGCAAGATGTATATATTGCCTCCAAGAGACCCAACACAGATTGAAAGATAGACACAGACTAAAAGAAAAAGGATGGAAAAAGATATTTCATGCAAATGGAAAGGAAGAAAAAGCTGGAGTAACAATACTTATATTTGACAAAAGAAACTTTAAAACCAAGGCTATATAAGAAACAAAGAAGGACACTAAATAATGATAAAAGGAACAAACAAGGGTATATAACCCTAGTAAACATCTGTTCACCTAACATAGGAGCAGTTAAATATGTACAGCAAATCTTGATGGACATACAAGGAGAGATTGACAGAAATACAGTCATAGTCTGGGATTTAACACCCCGTTGACTTCAATGGGTAGATCTTCCAGACTGAAAACCAACAAGGAGACAGACAACAGCCTTAAATGACACACTAGATCAAATAGATTTAATTAATAACTTCAGAGTATTTCACCCCAAAGCAGCAGAATATACATACTTCTCAAGTGCACATGGAAGAATTTCTAGGTTCCATGCTAGGACACAATACAAGTCTCAAGAAATTTAAGAAGACTGAAACTATATTAAGCATCCTTTCTGATCACAATGCTATGAAACTAGAAATCAATTACAAGAATAACAGTGAAAAACACATAAAAACATGGAAGCTAAATAATATGTTATTAAAGAATGAATGGGAGATCAAGGAAGAAATCAAAAGATACATTGAAACATGAAAATGAGAACACAACAATAAAACATGCAGAAAAATGAAACCAGACCACCTCTTATACCACACATAAGAATAAATTCAAAATGGATTAAAGACTTAAATGTTGGACCTGAACCCATAAAAATCCTAGGAGAAAACATAGGTAGCAAAATCTCAAGCATTGCTCGGAGCAACATATTTTTCAAATATATCTGCCCAGGCAACAAGGGAAAAAAAAGGAAAAATAAACAAGTGGGACATCAAACTAAAAAGTTTTTGCACAGCAAAGAAAATCGTCAATAAAATAAAAGCACAACCCACAGAATGAGAGAACATATTTGCCAATACATCTAATAAGGGGTTAATATCCAAAATTTATAAAGAATGTATAAAATTCAACACTAAAAAAGCAAAAAAAAAAAAAAAAAAAAACAATTAGAAAATGAGCCAAGGACCTGAATAGACACTTCTCCAAAGAGGACATGCAGATGGCCAAAAGGTGCTTAGCAGCACTAATCATCAGAGAAATGCAAATTAAAACCAAAATTAGATACTATCTCACTCTGTCACAATGGCTGTCATCAATAAATCAACAAACAAGTACTGGTGAGGATGTGAAGAAAGGGGAACCCTTTTGCACTTTTGGTGGGAATGAAGATTGGTGTATCGACTGTGGGAAGCAGTATGGATTTACCTCATTAAATTAAAAATGGCTTTGCCTTTTGGCCAGTGTTCCCACTTCAGGGAATATACCTGAAGGAATCCAAACCACTAATTCAAAAGAACATAAGCACCCCTATGTTAATTCCAGTGTTATTTACAATGACTAAGATATGGAAGCAGCCAAAATGTTTATCAGTGGATAAGTGGATAAAGCAACTATGGGGCATTTGCACAATGGAATACTACTCAGCTGGGATAAAGATGGAAATTTTACCCTTTGAAATAATATGGATGGATCTGGAGAACATTATGATAAGTGAAATAAGCCAGTCACAGAAAGACAAATACCATATGATTTCACTCATATGTGGAATCTAATGAACATACTAAAGTAGTGAGCAAAATAGAGACAGACTCATAGCTAGAGAGCAGGATGACATGTAAGGGGGCAGCAGGCAGTGGAGGAATTGAGCAAAACAGAAAAAGGACTCATGATTGTGGACAACAGTACGGTGATTGTGTGGGGTGGTATAAAGGAACTAAATGGTAATGGAAAACAATAAAGTAAATTAAAAAAAAAACACGTAAAACTGAAGATGTATAATATGACCACACACTCCCATTAAAAAAAAAAAAAGAATAAAGTGGTTATATGTGTAAACTGCTTAAGAACAAAACGAATTTCACATGCCAAGAATTAGCCAATCAGATAGGACCTTAATATGTGATATGATTAATAAGGTGCAGCTCTATTATATGATCTGTATATTTATGGTTTAAAACAGAGCATTCACACATAAATGCTAAAGTGTTGGCTGCTGTCATTTCTTAATTTGACAGTCTAAAGAAGGAATTTTAAACTTTTTTCATCTCATGGCCCACAAATATATTACTAAAATTATGTAGCATACCAAAAAATGTATTTTTTGCCTATCAAAAAAATATAGGCATAATTTTATTTCATTCGCACCAGATGGCTATTGCTGCATCGGTTGTTCTCATTTTATATATTTGATGACCTAAGGGAAAAGAAGTCAGTACCCCTGACTAAATGTCAGGTATTGCATGTTTTAAAAGTTCTTGCCCGGCTGGTGTAGCTCAGTGGATTAAGCGTGGGCTGGGAACCAAAAGGTCCTGGTTCAATTCCCAGTCGGGGCACATGCCTGGGTTGCAGGCCAGGCACCCAGTGAGGGCCATGTGAGAGGCAACAATACACTGCTCTTTTTCCCTCCCTTCACCTCTCTCTAAAAAGAAATAAATAAAATCTTAAAAAAAAAAAGTTCTTGCTGCACATCAGCAGAAAATTGCTGACTAGAGGGTGATATGCTAAGTGAACTAAGTCAATCAGAGAAAGCCAAATACCATACGATTTCACTTAAATGTGGAATCTAGTGAACAAAATAAATGAAAAAAAAAAAACAGAAACAGACTCACAGATACAGAAAACAGAAAGTAGTTGTGTGAGGGGTGGGGGTTTTGGGGACTGAATGAAAGAGGTGAAGGGATTTGAAGGAAATTGATAGTTACAGTCATGGGGATGTAAAGTACAGCATAGGAAATATAGTCAATAATATTGTTATAACTATGTATGGTGCCAGGTGGGGAAAACACTTTGTAAAGTACATGACTGTCTAATCACTATGCTGTACACCTGAACTAATACAAAATAATATTGAATGTAAACTGTAATTGAAAAATAAAATTAAAAAAGAAAAAAACAAAAATCACATTTAGTGTTTTGAACATGACAAAATATTTTTACTTCACTGTTTTTAATGAATAATTTATGTATTTGATAATTGTTTTTTTATTACTTTATTGTTGTTCAATTAAGTTTTGTGCACTTCCTCCCCACCACTCCCACACCACCCTATACAAACCCACCTCCCTCCCTTGCTTCTACCCTCCCCCTTGGTTTTGTCCATGTGTCCTTTATAGTAGTTCCAGAAGACTCTTCTTGCCACAGTCCTCTCTCCCCTCCCCTCTGGCTATTGTTAGATTGTTCTTAATTTCAGTGGTTAATTTCAGTGGTCTCTGGTTATGTTTTGTTTGCTTTTTCTTTTGTTGATTATATTCCAGTTAAAGGTGAGATCATATGGTATTTTTTCCTCATTGCCTGGCTCTTTTCAGTTAGCATAATTCTCTCCAGTTCCATCCACACTGTCACAAAGGGTAGGAGCTACTTCTTTCTCTTTGCTGTGTAGAATTCCATTGTGTAAATGTACCATAGTTTCTTGACCCACTCATTTGCTGTTTGGCACTTAGGTTGCTTCCTGCACTTGGCTATTATGAATTGTGCTGCTATGAATATCGGAGTGCATAGGTTCTTTTGGATTGGTGTTTCATGGCTCTTAGGGTATAATCCCAGCAATGGAATTGCCAGGTCAAAAGGTAGTTCCATTTTTAGTTTTCTGAGGAAATTCCATACTGTTTTCCACAGTGGCTGCACCAGTCTGCATTCCCACCAACAGTGCACTGGCTTCATTTTTCTCTGCATCCTCTCCAAGACTCTTTTGTTGATGTGTTTATGATAGCCATTCTGACCCGTGTGAGATGGTATGTCATTGTGTTTTAATTTGCATCTCTTTGATGGCTGGTGATGCTGAACATCTTTTCATATGTCTCTGGGCTCTCTGTATGTCCTCCTTGGAGAAGTGTCTGTTTAAGTCTTTTGCCCATTTTCTAATTGGGCTTTTTGTCTTCCTGGAGTGGAGTAGTGTGAGTGCTTTATATATTTTGGAAATCAAACTCTTGTCTCAGGTATCATTGACAAATATGTTTTTCCATATAGTTGGTTCTCTTTTCATTTTAATGTTGTTTTCTTTAGCCATGCAGAAGTGTTTTAATTTGTTGAGGTCCCATTTGTTTATTTTTTTCCTTTATGTCCCTTGTTTTTG